>CAIGQQ010034181.1:1813891-1833373 GCA_903798035.1 Danio albolineatus | reverse complement strand
TTGTAGTAACAGAAAAAGAAATATAAGGTTTCACAAAGATTTAAAAAAAGATGACACTTAAAAACTGAATGTCATACATTTACAGTTTTGGCATTAGACTCATGTATACTGTAAGAGACCTTAAGAGTTATAACTAGGGTTAGACAGAATCTGTGAGCAATCTTTGCTATTTCTGCAGGAAATTTTGTAAAAAATCTGCAGATTTATGCAGAATTATTTTGGGAGTTTCATAATTAAGCATGTAATTTATGAAATAAAAAAACAACTTTTTAACTTGGCGCCACGGTGGCGTAGTGAGTAGCACGTTTGCCTCACAGCAAGAAGGTCGCTGGTTCGATCCCCGGCCGGGCCAGTTGGCATTTCTGTGTGGAGTTTGCATGTTCTCCCTGTGGTTGCGTGGGTTCCCTCCGGGTGCTCCGGTTTCCCCCACAGTCCAAAGATATGCGGTACAGGTGAATTGGGTAAGCTAAATTGTCCATAGTGTATGTTGTGTGAATGAGAATGTATGGATGTGTTTCCCAGAGATGGGTTGTGGCTGGAAGGGCATCCGCTGCGTAAAACAAATGCTGGATAAGTTGGCGGTTCATTCCGCTGTGGCGACCCCGGATTAATAAAGGGACTAAGCCGAAAAGAAAATGAATGAATGAATGAACTTTTTAACTTTAATTTAATGTATACAATGCAAATCCATTTAGATCCACCTGTTTGGTAAACAAAGCCAGTCTATCATATAATATATCTACTAAAAGACAGAGAATATTACTTAACAAGCTGTAGTGTACATAAATCAAATAAACAAATCTAATTTTAAATTTAGAAACTGAATAAATATAAATTTACACATATTTACACAAGTAAATAAATAGACTCAATGATAGGCTAAAAATCTGCGGAAGTCTGCGGATTTCGGCGTGCGCAGATTCCACGTGGGCTGTTATAACTTCTTATTAACATTAGCATTGATTTAATGTCCAACAAATACACAGTCCTGGTTTAATTCTCAAAATATTACTAATTCAGTTTTTAATTTTAATATTGTGATCTCATTAGGAAATGTTATGATTCTTTTTCTAGTTAATTTTTCTATTGTTCATTCAATCATTAATTTTCTTTTCGGCTTAGTCTCTTTATTAATCTGGGGTCGCCACAGTGGAATGAACCGCCAATTTATCCAACATGTGTTTTACGCAGCGGATGCCCTTCCAGCTGCAACCCATCTCTGGGAAACATCCATATACACTCATTCACATACATACATACTCTACGGACAATTGAGCTTACCCAAGTCAGTTATACCACTTCTTTGGACTTGTGGAGGAAACCGGAGCACACGGAGGAAACTCACGTGAAAACAGGGAGAACACGCAAACTGCACACAGAAAGGCCAACTGACCTAGCCGAGGCTCAAACCAACGACATTCTTGCTGTGAGGCAAACGTGCTACTCACTACCCCACCGTGACGCCCCTTTTTTTTTTTATTGTTATACTGTTATACAACCAACAGTCTTTATAAACAATATTAAAAACAATAATGGCACTATATTTGTTGTAAACTAACCTATTATATATAGTTCCTAATCTTTATTTAAGCAACATTCTGTATTGAACGCCAGTTAAGCTTTAGCAACAGCATATTGACAGTAATGCACGTACTGTCAAAATGCAGCGTTTGTTTGCCAATAGAAGCAGAGGCCATTATAATTGCATAACTCTCGATACGTTGTTTACGGCGGCCGTTGCTCTATAGTAGCTTACCTTGTATTTAACCCAGAGTAATCCTTTAATGTGCTAATCCGGTCACATTAGATCTTTAAATATAAAAAAACTAACAGGGATTATAGGTGCACCGCTCAGGGTAATGAGCTTTGTCTCCACTAAGAAGAAACTCAGAGTTGCACTACTGCTGCATTATGATAGCAGACACAGGGTAAAGACTGGTAATGTGATACTAGGTGCTTTAGGAGAAGAAAGTCTGCGGTGCTAGAATAACCTGTGGAGAGGCAGTGACTATGGGGGATTTCACTGCAGTCTGGCCGGATGTGATGCGAGAGACTGATGTAAACCACATCCAGAGGTATAGAGGAGATCATAGAGAAGATACTGTATGGTGTGATTTGTATCCCTTTTGGATCCTGTTTATCTGTAGAGTGTGACATAAAGCTGAGAGGAAGCTGTTGTTGTTAAAGATCTCGGGTGATAAGCAAAAGATTTAAAGCCCACGAGGGGATCATCGTACCTGTGAGCGAGATTTCTCTAGGGAATAAATGTTTCCTTAAGAAAGTTTTCATGCTCCGGGGAGTTTTTCATCTCAGATAGCTGAACGAACTGCAGAAGTTTGACAGAATACTTTGTTTAAAAATGTTGCAGATTCCAAAGACTGAGTTTGAATTGTGCTTTTATAGTGAAAAATTCAAAAGTAGTTGTTGTTTTTTGTATTTTCTACTTTGAATCTGTTTAAAACATCTACAAAAAAAGAAAAAAAAATCTTGAAGGTTCAAGAAACCCTTGAGGACCTTTTTGATTTTAACAGATTTGTGTGTGTTGAGCATCAGTTAAGACAATGTTAGCACCTGTTAGCTTTAATTGTGGGGAAAACTGGATCATTTTGAGCTTTTGTTAGCTAATTTCATCTTCCGGGTTTAAAGTAATTTTTGGGGTGGGATCAAAATCAGTGTGAGTGCAAAACTGCAAGTGGAGTGATGACGCGACGGTTTCTCATTATTATTCATAGCAGAGTTTTCTTATCCTATGAGAAGACCCTGCTTCTTAATTATTCATGAGAGCACGTGCTTTCTGAATGCAAAGCAAACCTGCCAGGGGGACCTAATGGTCATATGTGTTTGTTTCCACGGAGTATGTTGCATGTTTTTCCCTGTGATTCTGTCAGGGCTGATACAGCAAAGCTGTTGGTTTGCAGCAAGCATTTTTGTTGGGAGAGCTGAATGAGAATTTCGGTTATCAGTTGAGTTCTTTAGCATCAGGTTATCTTTGAGACACATTCCCTATATCCATGCTGCTGTGTTCGCAAAAGTTTAAAATCCTCCAGATTACCAGCAGTGTTAATGGTTGGAATAGACAGGGCAAGAGACCTGCTGCACTTCTATCCACTGTGTCTGCATTCAGACCTGGGATTGAGGAGGAGAGAAGTCCTCCTCATTTATAGTGTTTATAAACACGATTATCTTTATAATGCTATAACAAATAGTGGTAATGTGTATATGAAATTACGATTGACAAATGTAGCAGGACATTAAATAACTTATTTTATTTCTTTGCATTTTAACTTTGTAAACTATAAAATCATGGCTCTCATAATGTGAGCCAACTGACAACAGTTGTTCGCTCCACTCTTTTTCCCCTGCACTGCTGGCCATGCCCACTCCTCCCTCTGCCCGCAGAGCCCACTCCCATCTTGGAGGATTTAAAAAAAAATTTCTGAAGTAGACTTGAACTGAAAGAGCAGGGTTTCATGGCCCTTTTATCAGTATTTTATTACTTTACTTTTTTATTTACAATATTTGTTCTTATTTTTTTAATTCAATTCAATTCATCTTCATTTGTATAGCGCTTTTACAATGTAGAATGTGTCCAAGCAGCCTAACATAGAAGTTCTAGTAAATTGAAGTTGAATAGAAGTTTTCAGAGCTGAATTTCAGTTTAGTTCAGGTCAATGTAGTTAATTTTCAATGCCGAAAGTCCAAACACTGAAGAGCAAATCCATCGATGTTCATCAAAAGTCCCAAACCAAGCTAGCCAGTGGTCACAGTGGTGAGGAACAAACTTCACCTATTGACAAGTGAAAGAAAAAAAACTCAAGAAAAACCCGGCTCAGTTGGGCATGTCCGTTTCTCCTCTGGCCAAACTTCCTGTGCAGAGCTACAGTCTAGGTGCTTTCTAGGTGACAGTTTCTAGGTGGGGAAACTGCATGTGTGTGTGTGTGTGTGAGTAGGTCACTGGCGGGTATTCAGACTGGCCCTTTGGGATGAATGTGGAGACTCTTCTGTCACTGACACTGTCTTCTGTCTCTCATGCTCTCTGCGCCTCCATGACCACGACAGCATCTGCTCAGGATACGGCCTGGTGTAGGATTATGGAGATCTCAGTTTAATAAAAACAGACTAGCATAACCGTAGATGCCATTCAAATTATAATGCCTTTTAGGAAGTGTTCCCACTCTGTTTGGATATTTTATATAAATGCCTAAAATTATCCTTTGAACAGATGAACGTAATTGAGATTCCAAATATGCATGGTAATGTTACTTTGAATTTATGATTTATTGTTGCAGTAAAATGTCATTTCTGTTTTATTCTGATGGCATTTCCTTCCAAATTTAGATAAAAGACATTGACATTTTTAGGATCAGTAAAATATATATTTTGTTTTATTCTGATGACATTTAAAAGATGTTTTTGCACAAAATAAAAAAAGGAAACAAGGCCGGAAATGTCAATATTTGTGTTAAAATTGTATTTATTTTTAGCATAGCTATATATTAAGCGAATTCAATTTTAAAGCAGAACTTGAAGTGAGCATTACTGTTTGTTTGTTTTTTATTTATACGTCTCAACATTTTCAAACATTCATGTTGCCTTGAAACTGTAGCTTATAGCAGAAAATAAATCTTGTACTGTAGCATGCAAAAACTGCATCAAATGTGTCTTTAATCCTTCTTTATTTTGCTACTGCAGTAATTTAATAAATAAATAGTAACTAAATAATCAGCACATGAATAAATCCATCTGTCAGAATCAATTTCTCCAAACTCATGGTAACAAAGGATGATGTAGTGGCTTAAAAGTGTTTAAATCTATCATATATTGAGATGGATCTCAACCTGTATCAGTTTGATAAATATGAAAGGCTCCTGGTGCATAAAAAAATATGATGAGAACAGAATGTGATGGCGAGCAATCCAGCTGTTGAAATCTGTTCCCTCACCCCCATGGAGAGACATGATGGTGTAGTGGCTAAGATGTTGTTTTCAGTCTTGTATCGGCATGGATCTTAACCAGCATCTGTTTAATATGAGTTAGAATATTCTTAAAGAAACATGAGGGAAACTGATTGGAATAACACAACATGTGAATATACGTAGGTTTGTGTTTAAAGATGCCGTTTAGTGCATTGACTGAATATGTTAAATTGTATATGTGGCTTAGGTAAGTTCAGTAATTCTCCAGAAATGCTCATTTATAATCACAGGTTAAATTCTTCAAATGAAAAATAAAAAGCTTGCTTTTGACCATATTTGGAGAGGTTGTAAATATTAATTAGCTCTGGTCTGTTGCTTATGCACATGTTTGTTGCCTTATTACAAACATATGCAGCAAGTTTCAAAATATACACTTTAAATGAACAAAAGATACATTTAAACAGATTTTAGTATTTACTTTTAGGTAGCGCTGAATACATTTATAATTGATATAATATTTTCACAATAACATTTTTAAAATTAAAGTTTCATATACATACATAAACATATATATGTTTTATACAAGCTTTGATAGATAAATAAGATAAATAAGGATAGATAGATAAATAAGGAAAATGATCATTGTTGTAATCACACTAGAAAACCTTGAGGTCAATCAAATGCATCATGTGGTGTCCATATTAATGATCGTGTTGTGTTGTGTTTTGTTTTGATTGGGCTGTTTTTCCACCATGACACATTTTTTTTACACAATTTGTTTGAAAGCCAGGAAACAGTGGTTGGCTCACAGTATGTCATTTCCATGTAGGGCTGTGCAATTAATCGCAATCGCCAAAAAATCGCGATTTAAGCACATGCAATTTCTAAATCGTGTAAGGCTGCAATTTTATCTGTTCATTTATTTTGATTTTAATTCACTTTCTTGTGCGCATGATTTTAATATGTTAACCAATCAGAGCTGACGCAGCACACCGAGCAATTACAGCTAAGCTGAGCGGGAGAAAGATGTTAACAAATCAGAGCTCACTCTGCGCATAACAAAGTTGAGCGGGAGAACCGAATAGGTGGTTTTGATTTACGATAGTTTTTATTTATTGTTATGACTGGAATTGAGGTTAGTTCATCTTTATTTTTTCATGTTGTCTGTTTTTAAGACAGTTTATTACAGTTTTGTTCATCAAGCAGTTGGTACTACTGTGTGTTTAACTAGAGGTGAGGTTAGTTCATCTTAATTTATGTTGTCTGTTTTAAAGACAATTGTACTACAGTTTTATTTATTAAACTTAATACTATGTTATTTCATTGTGAAATGTTTTGTTATGCACTTCTTGTGCACTGAAAATGTTTAGAATGTGTGTATGTAGCGCGTTCGAAAAAGCAAAAACAGTTGCCAAAATCGCAAATAAAATCGCAATCGCAATATTCGTTCAAGAAATCGCTATATGATTATTTTATCCATATTGCACAGCACTATTTCCATGTACTCAAATCTTTTGGCTTGTTGCCACTGAGTGGTACGGTTGAAAACAGCGCGGTACAGTATGCTGTTTTCATCCATTTCCACTGTCAAAGTACTAAAAAAGCAAACCGTATCATACCACTTTTTGGGTACTCTTTCCAAAGGGTACTAGTGCAACAGAATGGTACCAAATAGGTGGAGCTAGACGTGTAGCTGAACGATATTGGTTTACAGAGAATCGTCACAAGTATGTACAAATTGCCAGGAGATTGAAAACACAGGAAGCACCATTTTTTTTAAATACACAGCCAAGACATAACTTCCTAATAATACAGATACTAGAGCTCAAACAAAACAAACCTTGTGACAAATAGCCACATGCCAGGAAGCAAGAACAGAATCTGCTGTGGGTCTTCTATTATTGTTTACGAGGCCATCTACAGTACAAGCCTGTGGAAAGTGTTAGTGGTTTCACTTGCTTTATTTGCGTGTTTGCTCCACATTTAATTTGACTATATTTTACTTTTTAATAAGAGGTTACTGGCGCTGGTGAAGATTAAAGATATAGATGAGAGGTTTGTACTGATTGTGTAATATTTTTGAACCCAAAATGTATATTTTTGGGAATTTGTGCCTGTTATTGGTCACATTTCAGAGACTGTAAGAGTCTGTATGTGTTCATATATGTTTTATTTATTTATTTGATTAATTACAATTGTTACAGTAGGCTAATTCACATTATCATTGATCTGCGCAATATATCATCATATCCTGTTTATTAAAATGTTAGTAATTAACAGTCATACAAGCATTATGGAAACGGAATGGGAACTCAAAAACAAACTAGTGTGATGTCTTTTAGTACAAAATCAGGTCAAAATGAAGTTTGTCATTCATTTTCCTTCAACTTAGTCTCTATTTCAGAGGCCGCCACAGTGGAATGAACTGCCAACTATTCCAGCAAATGTTTTACCCGGTGAATGCCCTTCCAGCCGCAACCCGGTACTGGGAAACACCTGTACATGTACAGTACACACACACACACACACACACTCACTCACTTACTCACTCACTCACTCATACACTCATACACTAAGGCCAATTTAGTTTATTCAATTCACCTATACCACGTCTTTAGACTGTGGGGAAAACCAGAGCACTCGGAGGAAACCCACGGTAACACAAGGAATGCCAACTGGCCCAGCCGGGACTCGAACCACTGAGCCACCGTGCTGCAATAAATTTGTGTTGAATTCATTTAAAAAAACAGAGATTTTCAGATACATAACTGAACTTAATTGGTGGGATGTCAATAAAATATAAAAAAAGCAACCTGAAATTATGTTCATTTTGAATTAGATTCAGGAGTTTAAAAATGGCAATCAAAGGTATGGTATGACACTGGTATGACGTTGTTTGAAACAGTCTACCAAGATGAACTTCACAGAAACTGGTGAAAGAAGAAGTGGCACAAAATCAAATCCAAATAATCATCAAAGCAGCATGCCATGGCAAATTTATGAGAATTCAAAGAATCAAATGTTTTGCTGTTATTTCAGAATGTAAAACTGCTTGTCAAAGTAAACTTTCAAGAGATTTCATTTTGAATTAAGTCTTATACTATCCAAAGCCATCTTAGATTATTCAACAATCCTAAATTGTATTATGTGGATATTAATAGTGTTTCACCTGCACTTAGTATGCTTGGTTCAATAAGTCAAAATACACTTACACTCTTAGAAATAAAGGTACAAGAGCTGTCACTGGGGCAATACCCTTTTAAAAGATTTAAAAGATTTGTACCATAGACTGTAAAAGATATGGACCAAGTATCCGTGACATCACCCATAGATTTCTGAAGAGTGCAAAAGCGGCCACAAGTGGGCGTGGACAGCTGGCACCATTTTGTTCACGCATCACTGCTCCAGCTGGGGGAATCCAAATAAGGGCAAAGAGGCGGAGCATGAGCGGAGCTACAGACCCCTGTTAGCATTTTGCTTATAATACGTCATTACCTGCGACTCGTTGTGTTCTGACCACATGTGCTTGGTTGCATACTTTATTTAAAAAGTGTTTAGCCTTTTAAAAATACTGTTGTAATATACTAAGCCACTAAACATCTTCTTATGACATTTTTCTACAGGAGGGAAATCTCCAGGCATAACAATGTATGGCAATGTTTCAGATGACTGCTATAGCCTACAGCTAATCAGTCTGTCAGATTCTGGAGTGCATTACAGGTCTAAAGAAAATTATAAATGATAAAATTATCTTAAATAAAGCAACTACATTTATAGATATGGTATGTAAGTATATGATTACTCTCACCTAGGAAATGGAGACCAACTGAATGGTTTGTAAGCACAATTAAGTGCACACAGCATGCCATATCATCTGATAATTGTAGGAAATAATTCCAAAAGGCAATTGACTGTGTAAAGCCACATAAAACAAAACAAAAATATGACGTAAATGCAGAGTTCAGCAGCTAATCAGCCAGAATCAGCTGAGGTGACGTGACGGCGACCAGCAAGTCTAGCTGTCGCTCAAGTGGCAACTCCCTTAATTATGCAGACTTAATATAATTTAATATAAACGAAACGGATGAGTTATAAAAAAAAATCACCCCCCTCACAGTTGTCATGAAAGGTAATATTATCTATATGAACCAAAATCGCTCTTTGTACCAGGCTGTAAAGTTAGACATTTTAGCATTGAGCTCATTAGAGCTCTATTATAGAGCCAGGACTAGTGGAATTTCGATGAATTACAGTTTCAGTTACTTCCGTATTAGCATCATGAGGGAGAGCGGGAGGTTGTCGCTTGATTTGTACCCAAAGAGTCCACAGTGGTACCTCAAAGGTGCATTTTAGTGCCCAAGTGTACCTTAAAAGTACATTTGAAGTACCATTATGGACCCTTCAAGTACAAATATGTATCTTTGGAAAAGGTACTGCTCCAGTGACAGCTCTCGTACCTTTATTTCTGAGAGTGTATAGTCTTAAATGGTACACAATGTTGTTTCTTATATAAATTTTTGTATTTTTTTAGATAATTAAAAATAAGACAAATGTGATTAAGACCAGCGTTTGTTTGTAATGCAAATAACCAAGTAACCCTTCAGTCTCAAGCTTTCATCCCCTCCCCTCTGTCGTTTTCTTTCTATCTCTCTTTTATTTCCTCTCTTGTTCTCTCACTCCAGGCTTTACTTACAGAGCTGCTTTGATTTCGTGACTTTTAATCATCAGTGAATCTGGAGCACGCAGTATTTCAGCCCTGATCCGGCTGTCCTTCTATCCTCTTTTTCACTCCTTATTCCTCTCATCTCTTTGCCTCTTAAGTTCGGTATGGTTAAGACGTGGACCTGCCGCAGGAGTAGATCCACGCTCTGCCTCTCCACTGCAAAGGCTGACAGCCAAAAATGGGTCCGTCTTAAGCAATGATACCTGCACGCCGGCAAGGCGGTGTGATGTGTGTGAGAAGAGATGTACAGAGGCATGTTTGGAGCAATCTGCTTCTCTTTTCCAGTCTCCTGGGCACAGAGCTGATGTGTCCCCAACACCCTTTGAATTATGGGTCGTGTTTGAAGTGTCAAGCCAGATCCCTGACATCGTATGATTAATATAAACCCTCTCCCTTCTGCACACACAAACCTCTCCTCCTTTCGTCACACACACACATATCCTCATATCTCTCATTCTTTGAAGTCCCTACTGAGAGGTGGTGGATGATTTTGAGGGCAAGTGTTGAACCTGTCTGATCTTCTCAGGCTCGATTGGACCATAAAAGACATGGACTGCCGTCGTTCAGTCTACTTTCTAAAACTGGGCATCAGTTTTTGCAGGATGAAAGTGTTTTTGTGCCATAAGGCTGCGACACCACCAAGCTGATGGTCACCTGTTGACTTGTTTCACATAGACTGACAGCAGAATGTCTTGATTCTATCAAAGCTTTTATTGGATTTAAATAGAATGCAGTCATGTAAAGCAATCAATCACAATTAGTTTTAATCTGGGTCTTGTGAAAACGTGGATGTCTCTTCAATAACAAATCAATGAGCAACCAACAAATCATTAGTAAATAAAAGTCTGTTCTGTCATTAAACTCCAGGGTTTAGTGATCCTGATAAGCGTTCATCATATCACGATTGTAAACATGTCTTTCTTCTATGAAGTACTTTGGCATCACAGCAATACAGTGTTAAAGGTGTGCTTAGATGCTCATCCCGACCCTCTCCGAGGCTTCATCTGGAATAGCTGGTAGCGATCATATCTGTGGTAGCAAAACCAGCACACCATACACACAGCACTTAGCAGAGCCTCACTCTACTGCTGACTCTTGTCTGTGTGACCGACATGATAGAGTATTTAAAGCTGTTTCTACGTACATGATTATGGCAAAACTAAGATTGCTGTGAACTGCCTAGGGTGCATATAATTGTTACATTTAACTTGTCATCCCTTGACATTGCAGCCCACCATTATCAATGTAAAATGTATTCAAACAAACATTTCTTTATATGAACTTACGGATTTAACAAATGCACAGCTGCAGAGTCTCACTCTCTGCACATGAGAGGATGATGATCTGATTCTAAACGTCACTAAAGTGAAGCTGGCATTTTGCTACAGGTCCCCCTGGCAATCGGGATGACTGTAAGCAGTAGTCTTAGTAAAAATGAAGAGAGACAAGATAACACCATAATTAAACAAACAAATAAATAACAACATGAAACTTTAATCATTTGTATAGAAATGCTATAATCCTTATCAAAAACGGGCTGAATTAATATTACTGTGTCAGGAAGAGAACTCCGTTATAGTAAGTAGCATACACAAATCACTCTAAATACATGAAATCATCACACTTGAATACATGAATAAACTTCTATATGACAAACATCTTACAATTATTAATTAAATGTTCAGTTAAAACTAATTATTTACACATTAAAGCTACGCTTCGTGTTTTCACCCTTGTGTGCTGTGCGCTCGCAGATGAAAAAAGTCAACTCTGAGCCGAAAAAGTAGAGAGATTTGTGGTTGCTGTTCTGAGTTATCTGATGCTGTATGAATCACAAAACTTGAATATCACAATATTATTCAATTTTAAATTATATTAACATCAACAGCAACGCTCGTGCACATTGCGCAGCTGATTCAGACGTTGCCTATCGACATAAAAAGCACACCGCGCTTCTTTTTTTCTTGTTAACAAAAAAGGCAGTGAGGTGCGCCTCTCGTGATCAGCCCCCAGTTGTTGCTTCACGGTCCTCGTTGTCTGAGGATGCGCTGCAGTCGTCGCTGTAACTCAACTCATCTGCCACTCAGAATTCAGAAAATGCAGCAAAACTGTTCAGTGCATATTCACTATAATTTCATTTGAGTAATTTAAATGCAATGTACAGTATATACACATATTAATAGAATTTAACAAATAAACAATAAACTAATGAAAGTGAAATATATATAAATAATTTACTTTGTGATCCCAAACTATATTTGGGATGGTCACAATTTTGGCCCGTTTCCACTGAGTGGTACGGTACGGTTCGGTACGCTTTTAAGGCCGTTTCCACTGTCTAAAAGCGTACCGAACTGAACCATATCGTACCGTACCACTTTTTAGTCACCCTTTAGAAGGGGTACCAAAAAAACAGAAAGGGTGCCGTAAGGCGGAGCTAGACACGCAGCTGAACACCATCGGCTTACAGAGATACGTCATTTGCTTGCGCAACAAGCAGAATGAAAACAAAGGACCCGCCATGTTTAATACACACCCGAGAGACAATGCTCTGAAATAATATCAGCAAATAATAACGAGCCATGGTCGACCCGAGCTTAAACAAACCTTGTCGTCGTCTTGAATAGCCACAAAGCCAAGAGAAGAGCAGATTCTTATGGGTTACGAGCCCATAAGCGCGAGCGCGAGAGGTTTCGCTTGTCTCTTGCGCTCGCGTGCGCATCAATATTTGAAATAACAAAGTTCTTCACCTGGACTATTATAAACTCGGAATGACGGAATTACTCTAACGAGAGAATAATGACGGGGAGGTTACATGTACTGGTGAAGATAAAAGACACAGATGAGAGGTTTGCACTGATTGGGAGCTATATTTCGTATTGTTTTTTTAACCCTAATAAGGCATACATGTCTGCTGTGACTAGTTTTTCTGTAATTTGGTAACATCGGAGACTGTGTGGGGCTGTATGTGTTCATATATGCTGCATTTATTTATTTATTTATTTGATATAATCGCGGACCGTAGGCTATTTCGCATCATTGATCTAGTTATAATCAGATCATGTTCAGTCAGTAATGAACATTTATATACCATTGTTTTTGTGTATAATAAAGCATTTGTTTTGTGAGAAGTGCTTCTCGTATGATTTGTAAACGACCCATAAAACTTTGCTGTAGACATTTCCTCGAACGAAAATGACGTCTGACGTACACCACGCCCACCAAAAGAGTACCATTTTGCAGTAGGAACGCAAGCCTGATAAAGGTAACCCGTACCGACCCGTACCGTACCGTACTGTACCACACAGTGGAAACGGGCCATTTGTTAACTAAAGTCCACGAAACAAACAAGAATTATTAAGTAATGCATTACTAAAGACAATGAGTAATAATATTTGAGTTACTTTTAAAAAAAATGTAATACGATTTACTTTTTAGTAATTTTTTAATTAATTAGCTCACTTACCATACTTAGTTACTGTACTTTTTATAGTAAGTAATAAGTAACACAACTAGTTACTTTTTTGGGGAGTAACACTGTACCCCAACACTGTACACTGTAAAAATAACAAACTGCCTGCATGTCTTCTTTTGAACTTTTCTGAGCTGACAGACACAGCAGAAACCTAACTAAGCACAAAAACCTGCAAGTGAAAATTTCATCCAATGTCACCTTTAGTACAAATGAATCCAATGTCTCCTTCCAGTACAATTGAACAATTAAGATGATGACTTAAAATGGTTCCCATTTTGAGCGCGTTATGCATCCAGTGTGCATCAGGAGTGACTTCTTAGGCTAAGATCATTGAATGTCTGTTGAGGTTTTGTGGTGTGTTTAGGCCTGACACCACTAGTTAAACCTCACTGACCACTATTTGGATTGCGAAGCATGTTTAGTTAGCATTGGTCAGCCAGTGAGACAGATCACTCTGATTGCCTTCTCAGCTTAGCAAATCAGCGGCCAAAAGAAAAAAGGAAAGAAAAGCAGCTAATGAATTGTACCTGCAATTTTACCCGAGCATTTTAATACACTAGTATATTTATAATGAAATGGTCATGTAGTAAGTGATAATAAGGAAGTAATAATTATGTTCAAATATGGCAGCGCTGCTAACTTCAGTCCTAGTTTCAGTTCCTTTTTAAAATCTGAATATATACTACTCCCACATGCTAGACAGTTATTTCCTCTCACATAGATTCAGAACACACACTCAATTTGATTTTGACTATACTTGTTTGACCCAGATGCATGCACCGCAAGATGACAAAAACGTCAGCTCTTGTCACCTCTAGTTCTTTGGTGTCATCGTGGTGTCTCATGTTCTTCGATCTCATAGGTGACCTTCCCATTCAGACCATCTGATCTCTGACCCTCGACTCCAATGACATTGTAAGAGACAAACCTAACTTCACTTTGTCCAGTCTTCTCACACTTTTCCTCACAGAAAATGCTTGCTCAACAGGACTCCAATAATGAATGCTAAAGTTGATATCATTATAATCTGGATGCCTTATTCTGTCTGCGTTCGACAGCGGGGTGAGTTATGCGCGTCGTAGCTTAACTGCTGCATTCATTACCATGCGATCAGCTGCGGTCCCCACCCATGCAATGTGTTAGGTAGTCTTTGATGTATTCTGATTTTTTCTTTAATTGGGGGGGGGGGTCCCCCAATCTTTCATCCATCCATGCAAACTCGGTCAAGTCCAAACACCCCAGCGGGTTTTAATAATTAATGTGGCTGTTTACGTGCCGATCTTTTGTGTCTGCTTCCTTTGATAGTAAAGCCTTTGATGGAATACGACGCTCTCTGGTTCCCAAACTGACTTTTGCTTCCTCTATCTGTCTCTCCAGTGTCATCTCTATTGCTTCGGGACCGTATTTATATAAGTTTCCCGTTATTGCGTTTTGAGGTCTCTAAAATGTCATCTCTCTATCAATGGTTGTGTCTCCGCTAACTCTGACAAAGCACAAGGAACTTCCTTTATACAAATCACCCGAACTCCTCAGCTGCCATACCAATCCACATCACCCTACAAAGTCTTTATTAAGGGGAAATCTGGGATCTCCATTTCTCTGTTTCTTCCTCCTGGTGGGGTGCCATTAGTAATACATCGGAAGAAGGCCTTGAAGAATTGAAAGCGACAGGGCAGAAAAAGAAAAGACGAATGAAGGAGTGCGAACAAAACAGGGGGTCTAGAATGTGGGGGCTGCACTGAAACAGAGGAAGCAGGAATCTTTTTGAGTTGAATGAAATGCAAAATTTGAGTATGTACATGGCAGAACAGACTTGAGAAGCGTGTAAGAATGTTTTACAGGCAGAAATGACACTGAGATGTATATTAATTGATATTTAGATCGCACTTCTCAAATGACCCCTAAAATTTCCTAATAATATATTAATCTAAATGCATAACCCCGCTGCTCCCTTTGAAGTTTTCTGACACCATCTAGTGGGCCTTGTCCCGTTGGATGAGACGCGGTATTATAGATGATGGGGAAGGGGGGGATTGGTGTGAGATAGGCCTGAATAAAGAATGCTAATGAGGAATTTAAATTATGAATGAGATTAAGAGGTTTCTCCAGACTTGACCGTGCTATTTCTTATAAACACACACACATGCACACACACACACACACGCACACACACACACACACACACACACACACACACACACACACACACACACACACACACACACACACACACACACACTCAAAATATAGTACAATCCCTCTTTTTATGTTTCTGTAATCCTCAGACATCACACAAATCCTTATTCCGTCCTCTCAGCTCCTACTCATCTGTCTGTAACACTGCTCGCCTCCTTCTGTACACTGTGAAATCCACAAACAAGAGCACTCGTAGAAGAGCCCGGCATTTTCATTTAATAAAAAGCTTTCTGAATATTTTTAACCCTGTATACTCTGACATAGGAAATAATAGGTATTTTTTTCTGTGAGAAATATGGATAAAACCTTTGGGGAAAAACTCTTGAATGTGTCATTCAGTTATGTACTGTGCTTATCTGAAATTTTGGTCGATAAATCATAATATTTGGAAGCTGATAAATGAAATACATGTATGGTTGATACATTTATATATTCATAAGACTTTTGTACTTTCCAAAAACAAAAGGCAAACAAATACAGTGGACTGATTTCCTTGTAAACCATCATCTAAGATTTTTCTTTTCCCAAAAAAAATTTTTATTTACTGATCGTGTAGCACTAGAGGTCGGGTGACAATTGAGTTGAAGGTCCAAACGCAGTTTATTACAGCTTAGTCAGACAGGCAATGGTAAGCAGGGACAAATGGTATCATGAGGGTAGTCAAAAGCGTAGTCGTGGTCACGGGCAGAGGTTGGTGCAGGTGGCAAAAAGGATAAACAAAGAACAAAACAAGGGTCAGGAAACACGGCAAGACTGGACTAGGTTACGCTTGGTAAACATACAGTACAAGAAGACTCAGCAATGTGTGTGTGAGAGGTGAATATATATAGTCCATGTAATCAGTCTATGATTCATTTTCAGCTGTGTGTGTGTGCAATCAGGGAGAGAACTGGGACTGGTGTGTGTGTGTGAGGTGCATGATGGGATTTAAAGTCCAGTTCCATGACAGATTTGTAGTTCTCCAGCAATCTGCAACTGCGAGATGGCTGGTAATTGTGACAGATTGTAATTTTGATGTCTACAGAAAAAAGTTCCACATGGCAAACATCTTGTCTTCCTTTCAATATAAAGCATCTTGAATGACCCTCATGTCTAGCAGTGTGCATCTGAAATGGTTCCACGGACAGAAATAATCCATAATTTATTAGTTTTAATAATACCAACCTAATTTTCTTTTTGGGCATATAACAGAAACATTGAATATAAGCATGTTCTGCTAGTGAAGATTGATAAGTGCTGATGTGTTGAGCATCACTGATACACTAGGTTTGTATGGCTCATGTAGCATGATGCAGTGGTGTGGTGACAGTATGTAAATGTTATAATCAAAATGTCATAATTAAGTGTTCTGACACTTCTAAAATATTCATTAATTTTCTTTTGGCTTAGTCCCTTTATTCATCAGGGGTTGCCACTGCAGAATGAACCGCAAACTTATCCAGCATATGTTTTACACATCAACTGACCCAGCTGGGACTCAAACCAGCGACCTTCTTGCTGTGAGGCAACAGTGCTATCCGCTGTGCCACTGTATCACCCACTCCTAATTGTAAAGTTTAATTAACATAAACTGTAGTGCTTGTATAGATTAAAATATTTATTGTTATTATCTTTTTTTTTTAATTTGATCGTATCATTCACAATGCATCATGGGATGGTAGTTCTTTCCATCATTAAAGCTGTTTTTGAACAGCTATACCTTTGCATCTTTGTCATTCTGCCCACTATACTGTAGTAAAGTGTATTATATTGTATATTTTATAGTATTTACATATTTACACCAATTGTGTTAAGGAATACTACAGCTGTACAACTATAGCTACAATTATGCTATAACTATACAACTATAGTGAACCAATTGACTTTAACTGTTAACAGGTAATTGTAGTTTGCAATAAACACTAGTGTGTTATAGTATAAAACCACAGTATGTGGTAAGTTGCTAATATTTTAGTTGTTTTACTATACAGTAGGGCTGTGCAATATGGACAAAATAATCATATTGCGTTTTTTCTTTGGAACAAATATTGCGATTGCAATTTTATTTGCGATTTTGGCAACTGTTTTTGCTTTTTCAAACAAGCTACATACTGTACACACATTCTAAATGTATTCAGTGAACAAGAAGTGCATAACAAAACATTTCACAATGAAATAACATAGATAGACAAAATAAAAAAATTGCAGCCTTTAGAAATTGCATGTGCTTAAATCACAATTTTTTTGCGATTGCGATCAATTGCATATTTACACTGTATTTTTCTGTGGGTGTCCAACTTTCCGGTACTACTTTGTTACTACTGGTTAAAAAAGGCTATATAAACTATATAAGCTGTGTTTACCATAAGTTACAGTACTATAGTATTTTATGTGGGTGTCCAACTTTGAGATAATACTTTGATGCTGATGGTAAAAAAATGCTATATAAACTATATACACTGTATTTACTATAGATTATTATAGTATTTATGTGGGTGTCCAACTTTCAGATACTACTTTGCTACTACTGGTAAAAAAAAAATGCTATAAAAACTATATATGCTGTATTTACTATAAGTTACTATAGTATTTTTATGTGGATATCCAACTTTCAGATACAACATTGCTACTACGGGCAAAAAATACTTTATAAACTATATACGCTGTATGTAAGTTACTAGTATTTTATGTGGGTGTCCAACTTTCAGATATTACTTTGCTACTACTAAAAAAAATGCTATATAAACTATACACGCTGTATTCACTATAATTTAATAAAGTATATTATGTGGGTGTCCAACATTCAGATACTACTTTGCTTCAAATGAAAGTTGTATTAAAGTTGCATTGCATAATGCACAATTTATCAAAATAAAAGGCGAGCTGTATGTCTTTTTAAGTAAAGTTCAAAAGACAAAACTGTCATGTTACGCTCCACTGGAACTGCTTCATGACTTATATAATGACTGCTATTCTTTTAGATTCACTTGAACAAGCTGTTCTCCAAGGAAGCCTAAACTATTATTTCTTTGAACACTGCCTTGCAGTTGCACTTAATCTTTCATTTTATTGTGCTTTCAACCTCTCCTTTGTCTCTCAGGTTTTGGCAACATGGCGGATGTACCTCATGGCCCCCAAGATACCAACCAAGGTACAGTAGGCAATTATACACCACCTGTCTGCTCCATCTCAAAGCACCGCGGTAATCTGATTTAGCATGACTTATACATCACCATGCTCATTTTCTTCTCAGGTGGAACAAACCTTCAACTTCCTGGAGATTCGGGCAATGAACACCCACCCAGAAAATCAGGTAGGAGACGCGTTTACAGGGCTCGGGTGTTTTAGCTTTTGTGTCCAGCTTTTTTCCCCCTCTCTCCATCATTTTGCTTCACTAAAGCGTGTTCTTTCCTTCACAGGTTGTCATAGAAACAGACAAGTCCACATATTTGCTGAGGCTGCAGTCTAACGAGCACCTGGATCAGATGATTAACCACATCAACTTTGCTCTCTCTCGAATCTTCAACAACTCCATATATACGTAAGTGTCCCGAGAACTTCAAGCATTTGCAGTGTTCAGACTTTGACTTAAAGGGATAGTTCACTCACGCTTTTCTTGTTTCAAGCCTTTATTAGTTTCCTGATTCTGTTGAACACATATGAATATATTAGATTTTATTAGCTGGAAATCTGTTGTCATTGGCTTCCATAGTATTTGTTTTTACTTCTATGGAAGCCACAGATTTTCAGCTTTCTACAAAATGTCTTGTTTTGTGTTCAACAGAAAGAAGAACTTGTAAAGGTTTGGAACCATTTGAGGATGTGTAAATTTTCATTTTGGGATGAACTTTCTTTTTAAACAGCATAACAGTTCATATTGATGTTTATTCTGGTGAAGAACCACCCACTCACTTTGAATTAGACTGCCTGACTGACACAAAAACACTTAGCTTTGTTTTACACTTCACACTTCAAACTACTATAATATCACTATAATAGACTGCTGTTGAGAAAATGATGAAAAATAATGGTGTGGCAGTAGGGTATTGACTTCCAATGTTCGAAGCTAAGTGCTTTTATAAGATAAGATAAGATAAGATAAGATAAGATAAGATAAGATAAGATAAGATAAGATAAGATAAGATAAGATAAGATAAGATAAGATAAGATAAGATAAGATAAGATAAGATAAG
>CAIGQQ010034181.1:1798928-1809521 GCA_903798035.1 Danio albolineatus | reverse complement strand
ATTAAATTAAATTAAATTAAATTAAATTAAATTAAATTAAATTAAATCAAACTTTTGCAACCTTTGTAATTTCAGTACTTCTTTCTGTTAATTTCCAAAACTAAAAACAAATAACATTAGTATTGTATTTTACTTCAGCTTTACTTTATATTGAAAATGGTATAAAAATGCGATCTCTGCTCTAAAAGCCGTTCCAAATATTTTATTGGTACAGATGGAACAATTTAAACATTTTCCACACAACATCTCTTTTTCTCTTTTCCCATTTCAGGGGGCTTTTCGGAGACCTACGCAGCTCTGTGCGATTATAATGGCATTACCTGCAAAGAGGAAGTGCAGTGGGTAAGAGCTTCCTATTGACCACAAAACATCCCCCCGAAATAGAGGGGGCAATTTTCAGTGTGTCATCGCTGTTATTGCACTCTAAAAATGTTTTCTTCCTCTTTTTTTGGGTTTCTCTTACTTCCTCATTCGTTCTTTAAGGATGTGGACACCATCTATCATTCACAGGACAACAGAGAGTTTAACCTGTTGGATTTCAGTCATCTGGAAAGCGGGTATTCAGATCACACACATTTACATATATTTATTTTTTTTAATGCTGGATTGTTTAAAATATGGACAAACCCAATAGTTGGGTTTAAATTGGAAATGAAAAATGTGCCGTATCTGCAACCTGTAATCTCCAGTCTTTACTTTCATTGCTATCTTCTACGCCCCGCAGATTGGGGCTTTAAAAGCTTCTTCATTTCGGAGGGATTAATCTAATGATCGCTCTGTGTTTCGTTAATTGCTTCGTATTGACAGGGATTTGAATGATAATTGATGCAGGCAATCTGATGTCATCGGACGCTTTGAGTATGTGATGAATTGCCACAGTAAGAGTACATTTAGTCAGTTTCCTGTAGCGTCCCTGCTGATTTTCTGCCCAATGGGAATCAAGCTGTGTCTTTTTAGAGCTTTCCAGTCTGTGTAGGGCTCCTTCACTGATTCCAGATCAGATTTGGTCTATTTTTCTGCTCATGTCTAAAGCTGTGTCTGAATCTGCTCACTTGTTTACTCATTCAGTAATCTTTGTATAATATACTTTATATGGCAGTTGAGTGGACTATAACAGGAAAAAAGAGAACTGAAATGAGGGAGTGGACTGTCACATAAACAGAGTGGGTCACAAACATTACACCTACCATCCGGTAACACACCATTCTTGGCTTTATCAATTAAATATCACAAATAATCCCTTACATATTTCCAAAAAAATAAAATAAAAAAAATAACACCTGCTTGTCATGTGTTATTTATTCTTTTAATGGGCTATGTACACAGTAGTGATTTTTCAGCCATCGATAAACTTCAGGTGAAAGGTTAATGTGACTATTTCATAAAGTTCCTTTTACAGCAGCGATAATGTAATTAAATAAAAATATATTCAGTTAAATCGACCTCAGCATTAATGTATTGCCCAAGCTTAAAATGGGATGAAAGACTGTTTAAATGAAACAACTGTTTATTCTCTCAGGAGTAGCAGGCGAGCGCAGAAACTATATGTGGGAAATATTGTGGTAAAATACATTTCCATATTTTAAAGACATGACGCAAAACAATCAAATTTAATTCAGTGCTTTTGTCCGGTCTGATACCCACTTTATATCGAATCTCAGTCAGGCATTGAAGATCACTGTTTTAATTTTTTTTAATACAGAATTTAGATCTTAAACTGCTGATATTGTAATGGAAGTTCACCGAAACACTTGAGCTGGCTTACTAAAAGTTAAGTCAGTGTGCATATACCCCATTATATCTAAAATAAAATGAATACTTTCATTTACATTTGTTCAAAAAATTTCAACACACAACCAATCAATGCACAAATATTTTCAGATATTTAAAATTACACCTACAATGGTCAAAAAATCTAATAAAAATTAAACAAATGGCTTTAGATGAAATGTGTGGGAAACTAATCCTAAACACGGTAGACATTTGAGGACAAAAATCTGACAAATGTCATAAAATAAATTTGTAACACTGTGTTTAAGCTACACCCAATGTGACGCTGCAACACAAGATAAAAGACATCTTTTCCATTTTAAAAGGAGTTTTTGTACTAACCGATCAACCAATAACCGGCGCTCATTTCTGAGACATTGCGGCTGAACAACAGCATATGATCACCACAGGTGCTGGTTACATGCTTTATTCAGTGTTAAATGCTACTAATGTGAGTTTGAGTACTAGATATTGTTTATCTATCTGCACACTTCTGATTACTAATATCAACCTGTACGTATAATCATTTATTGTAAATCCTGGCTTGTAACTAGGGCCACACGGAATCTGCGCGCTGAATTCCACAGATTTCGCAGATTTTTAGCTCATCATTGATTCTGTTTATTAACTGGTGTAAATGTGTGTAAATTAATATTTATTCAGTTTTCAAATTAATTTCAGTAATAATATTGACTAATATGAAAATATTCATGTGATTTATTTATAATAGAGTTTGTAAAGTACAATTTTCTGTCTTTTAGTAAAGATTTCATATGAGAGACTTGTTTTGTTTACCAAATAAAGTGGATCTAATTGGATTCACATTGTAAACATTCAATAAAATGTAAAATTGTATTAATTTTTATTTAATATATTAAAGTTTTAGTTATGATACTCCCAAAATCATTCCGCATAAATCCGCAGATTTTTGACAAAATACTCCGCAGAAATAGCAAAAAATGTCCGCAGATTCCGTCTAGCCCTACTTATAACTAATGCAACCTGTATATAATGTTCATAGTACATGCATCTGTAAATATAAACATAGTTTTTCTATAACTGCACCTTATAATTTATAATTTATACCTATATTCTGCACTTGCTGCTATTGCACTTCTGGTTAGACCTAAACTGCATTTTGTTGCCTTGTACTTGTACATGTGTAGTGAAAATAAAGTTGAATCTAATCTAATCTAATACCATTTTACGTGGCATTTATTACCTTACTGTTAGCAAAAGCAAAAGTTTACCCCAGATCTTGAAAATAAAAGAACTAGCAAACAAATAGTGTAAAAATGAACATTAGAACTGTGCAAACAACATCAGTCACTCAGCATAAACTTTTACTAATGTTAAAGAGGTTTATTAAGTCCTTATTATATTATTAACGTTACCGTTTAGTTAAGAGTGCAGTACACTATTCTGCACTTCCGAATGGCTCTGCTATTAAAATGTTTCTGCCTTGTCGCATCTAGTGTGGACAGACAAAATGTTTTTTGCTGAAATCTTACGTGTTACATGTAGTTAGTGTCATGACCACATCTACGGTGGCTGAGAGAGCTCAAACTGCACAAACTCAAACTAAATTGTGTTGGGGAAACTCAAAAAGAGATGAATCCAGCTGTATCCTGTGTAGAGTCAGTGGTTCATTTAACGTTAAGTGTGCAATTGATTAGATTATTGTGGCTAAAAATACATACAAATAAGGAACCGTACAACCAGGATAGAATATAACAGGAAGCAGCTGGGTTTGTCAGTTTTTCGGTCCTCCGACACATTTCCATCGAGGTCTGTACTATTTGCAGCATGTTTCTGTATTTGCATGTGTTGTGAAAATCTGCATGAACGTGTCTTGTCAAACTGATGAAGATGTTTTCTTAGTTTGTTTGTGTTTTTCCATTTGAATGTGTTTTTTTTTCTCACCACTTGCAGTACATCTGAGCTCTCTCAGCCACCATACACACCACCAATTTGGGTGTGTATAATTTTATAATAATTCAGTTGATAGAGTCAATTCCTTACATAAGAGTTAACTATCAACAAGCATGAGCTGTGTGTTATTTATTATTTTCACAGAGTTTTCAATGTCCTCGGAACTCGAGTCCTAAAGTCCTGAAGTAATCCTGTCATAAATTATGAATGAAAATTGCCGCCTCCAGTGTTCACATCAGCCGTGATTCTTTTTCTTTAGCTCTTTTGCCCCCTCACATTGGATTTTGGTGCTTCAACGGATGTACACTTGAATTCAGAGTGCATTTATGTGTAAAAAAAGTAGTGAAAGAATGTAAGGAATGAAATCGTTTACACAGAATTTAGCAGTTTTATATTATAAATGTATATGATACAATCTTAATTAATTTTAATATAACTAAATGGGCTAGTTCAGTGGTTCTCAAACTGTGGTACACTAGTGGTACACAAGCTTCTTTCTAGTGGTACGCAGAGGAATCTCTGAATAACTAAAGTAAAAAAATGAACACACTTTTAACCCCTTGACGTGTACAATAACACAGATGTGATCAGTAACTTGATTTTAAAAGGCTAAACCTTTTATTTAAGTGGCTGACAATAATAAATATTCTCAATTAGAAGAATTAATCTGCCTCGTTTTTGAACTGTGCAGTGCTGTAGCTGCTTCCTTAGGCCTACTATGCTGCTGTACTTCAATACCATGGTTATTATGGTGGTACTTGGAGAGACCATTTTTTTCTAAGGTGGTACTTGGTGAAAAAGCTTGAGAACCACTGGGCTAGTTGATTACTTTTCAAGGAAAGTAAAATGTGTTATTTTTGTCTTTGTTTTCCTCTTTTTTTCCCTTTAATTGTATTTAAAAGAGTACGATAGGCTTTAAATTGTAATATTTTACTTATTTTTACCCAACACTAGAATTTGGACACTAATACAAAATGGCAAACACTCTATATAGTGCACTGAATAGTTGGTATCTGAGTGATTTCAGACACAGTTTATGCTGATTTGCTACTGTCTTCCTGTGGAAACATAATAAGATATGAGTTGTGAAAACTGTCATCAGCTCTTCATGCTCAGCTTGATGACCTGCCACTTTTAACTCATGAGAAAGGAAATGCGCTTAATATTTATACCCTGACTCTGAGAAATGATACGGTTTATTGAGCACTTTACTCAAGGGCAGTTCCGGTTATCTGCAGAAAAAAAAGCCTTTTTATTATTTTTTTTTCCAGCAGTCACATGATGAAGCTCTAATGGGAGTGCGGCCACTTAAAGATCATTTTTGAATTTTAAAAAGTGCTTACGCCTGACAAGACAAGTGCTTGTCATTTCAGATATACAGCTTTGAGTGGCTTCATTAAGTGTCTTGCTGATGATCAATGTAATTTAGCAGCCTCATTGACTACTTTCACAAGCATGTGAAAATTCTGATCGGATTTGGGCTATTCTCCTAATGTAGGATGTAAATGTTTTAACCATTTTTGTTGTATAATGATTAGGCTGAGGTGTGTATATACATCGCTAGTCAAAATAGTTTACCAAAGTCACCATGTTTGCATTTATTTGATCACAAATATAGAAACATGAATATTGTGAAATATTATTTTTTTTAAAAGGTTTCTATCTGTTTTTATTTTAAAACGTATTTGAATCCAGTGATTCCAGTCTGTTTTCAACTGACTGATGATAATAGTCAGAAATATTTCTGGAGCATGAAATCAACTAATTAAAAGCATTTAAGAAGGATCATGTGAAAATTAAAACTTGAATAATGATGATGAAAACTTTGATTCACTGGAATAAATTACATTTTATAATATATTCACATATTGTACAGTATATGTGACTTTTTTGTTGTATTTTTGATCTTATAAATGCAGAATTGGTAAGCAGAAGGGACTTGTTTCAAAACATTAGCCATTATTTATTTATTTATTCATTTTTAATTTATTTAACTTCTGAAACCTGACAGTTGCCATATTTTATTATTATTACACATTTCTCTGGAATACTCCATTATGATCAGTCACTCATGACATTCGGAGGTGAATAAGAACAGGTAAAAAATAACAATGCTATATGTTCTTTACACGTAGTTTTGCCAATTTTTTGTTTTCACTGACTGAGTGATTACTGTACATGAGATGTGAGATGGTCATTCATGTTTGGTGATATACAATAAGTTTAATCAGTTAATGTTAATTAATGTATTTACTAACATGAACAAACAATGAACAATACATTTACTAAAGTATTTGTTCATGTTAGTTCACGTTAGTTAATGAAAATACAGTTGTTATTCATGTTAACTCACGGTGCATTAACTAATGTTAAGAAGCATGGACTTGGATGTTAATTATGCATTACTTAATGTTCAATTATGATAATAAATGCTGTACAAATGTTGTTCATGTTTAGTTCATGTTAGTTAATGCATTAACTAATTAACCTTATTGTAAAGTGTTTCTGATATAACTAAGTAATAGAAATAAAGATGGAAATTATATCAAATTCAATCGTTCTCTACAGCAGTTTAAACTGATATAGCTATCTGCCACATTAACCCCTTCAGACCTTAATTATGTTCCAAAGATGTCCATTGTAATGGACGCAGGGTCTGAAGGGGTTAAAAGAAACAAAGATACTTAATGTTTGAATTCCCTAATGAATTTGACAGAATTTGCAAGACAAGACTTTGTTTCTTATCGAAAACAATAAAAAATAAAAGTGTCTTTTGATTATTCACACATTTTATGGAACAGCATAAACTAAAATATTGATGTTGTCTTTCAAGAATAGATTTGTTAAAATGAGGAGACATAAAGCTAGACTTTACTATATTTGGTTACAAAAAAGTTTGCTAACTAGTTATGTACATGTACATAACATATACTAGTTAGTTTACTTACATATACATATATCTCTCTTTAAAATGAATACTTACTATAGAATGCTATATAATAATAGGATATTTAGTCAGTAGCCAAGACCCAAAACCTGAACTAATTTAGCCAAATAAAATAAAGTCATGGTGCAAAAATGCATACACCCAGTTAAATATATGTTAGGTGAAAATAGTAGGGAAAACTGTAATAAAGAGAAACAATTAAGAAATAATCTTAAATTCAGTTTTTGCAACTACTCATTTAATATCTTTCTATTCTTAAATATATAAAGGCCCAATTCCAATTCTACTTTTTTTACCTCTACAACTTCCCCTTGAAACAGAGTGTGAAGGGGAAGGGCTTCAAATTTTACGTCAAAGAAATAAGACAGCACTACATCACCTGTACACGTCATCATATGTCATCGCAATCTCTAGCTTCATATCGACGATCATGACTGCTGTAGTTATTCCAGTTGCGTTATTATTTTTTGCATATTTATCTTCAGGAAATCACTGAGGGGAACGATATTCTATCTTGTTATCATAACAACATAATACAGCAATAAGCTGGTAACTGTACTGTGTATTTGACCGTGGCCATATTTTTCTATACGAAAACTACATTAACATTATACCAGACACTGTCAAAAGCTCATTCCCAGCCACTAGACTTTTCTGACAGGGTATTCCAGAAACATCGAGTGACAGATGTGAAAGTATATTGCGGAACTCTTATACTTATTGTTATTGAGTTATTTTGATTGATTATAGATAGCGAAATTTAGTTTTTTTTTAAATCTTTTTTTAAACATGATGGTAAAACATGAACGCGATTATGAATGTATAAAAATATATGCTTGTTTGTTGTAAAACTTAAAAATGACTAATTTGTGCATCTCCTGATTTTGAGAATTTGTGGAAATTTTTGTACCCCCTGGATTTGAGTGTGGTCCTGAAAAATCTCAGTTTTAAGGGCTATCTGGCCCTTCCCCTCAGCCCTATGCCTTCAAGCTAAATAGAAGTGGGACACCCCTACCCCTTCACATGAACGCGCAAAACAAGGGGTTGGGGTAAGGGGAAGAGCTGGAAAAAATGCCAATTTTGAATGGGGGTGTACTTATTTATTCAGGGCACAGAGTCTGTGTGTGTGCTTGTTACCGTTCCAAAACAAATCTGCTATTTTTCAAATAGATTTTTCAATAGTGAGAATGTGGTCCTTCATCAGAAAATAATGATGCGTGTAAGCGTGGTGTATCTGTATCGCTATACGAGTTAAACATCGCGAAGAAAGCACAATATTAGGCACAAAATCAACATATAAGCCATTATATTGCGGAGCACTTGAACTGCCGTTGCTTTGCTCCTTGCCGTTTCGCCAACGGGGACACTTAGATGCTACATCTGTCTTGAGGATGTTATGTCATTGATTTTTAAGCGTTTGCTCCATTAGAACATGTAGAGGGAGCGAGATGAACGAGAGAGTCTCATTTAGAAAGAGAGAACAGCTGAGTACACACTGCCTACAGCCTCACTACAGCGTCCAAACAGAGGAATGACGAGGCTGCAAATGAGAACACAGCCATCAGCCGCACTCAACAGGACAAACCCTTCCCTCGCTGCCGTTTTTTTCTCTGATTTCCCCCGTCTGAGTGCAGTAAGGTTTGCTCTCTCCACCGGGTAAAAAGGTTTTAGGCTCAGGGCCAAGATTAAAAGCTGTATCATAGACACATTGCACTGAGTAATTCACTGACCTGGCATCAGTTTTCCCATCGATCCACACTGTCCTCTTCCCTTCCTCTGCTGGCTTTCCTCTCAGGGAGCGTTTATTGCTGAATCTATCATTTCTCATGAATAATAACATGTCTATTTTAGTCTTGAGAAGAGCTCGCAATCTTATGAGGGCTTTGCATGAGTAAAGTGAGAACGCCTCTGGTTGTTGCGGCACCTCAATCTGTTTTGATTGTTCTCTTCTGTGTCTCTTTTTTTGTAACAGGGACCTTGCTGTGATTGTAGCGGCCATGGCGTATAACTCGTGGTTCATCAAACTGCACTGCAAAGACTTTCGCATAGTAAATATCTGTTTTATAATCTTCTCAATGTTCAGTGTGCAAGTCAGAGGAGGTTTGTTATCTTTTATTTCACCATTGTCAATACGGTCTCTAATATCACACCAGCATTGTTTGAGAATCCATTTTAATGCTTATGCACAAAAATAGCTGGATTGTGTTAATTCAGTGCTTGGTTAAATATAGACAATATTTTCAATATGGGCGCCACGGTGGCGTAGTGAGTTGCGCCTCACAGCAAGAAGGTCGCTGGTTCGAGCCCCGGCTGGGTCAGTTGGCATTTCTGTGTGGAGTTTGCATGTTCTCCCCGTGGTTGCGTGGGTTTTCTCCGGGTGCTCCGGTTTTCCACACAAGTCCAAAGACACGTGGTATAGGTGAATTGGGTAGGCTAAATTGTCTGTAGTGTATGAGTGTGAATGTGTGTGTATGGATGTTTCCCAGAGATGGGTTGCGGCTGGAAGGGCATCCGCTGCGTAAAAAATATGCTGGATAAGTTGGCGGTTGATTCTGCTGTGGCGACCCCGGATTAATAAAGAGACTAAGCCGACAAGAAAATGAATGAATGAATTTTCAATATGGGGCTTTAGGTGGCGCAGTGGGCACGATCACCTCACAGCAAGAAGGTTGCTGCTTCGAGCCCTGGCTGGTTCAGTTGGCATTTCTTTGTGGAGTTTGCATGTTGCATGTTGAGTAAGCTAAATTGGCCGTAGTGTATGTGTGTGAATGCCAAAGTGCATAGGCATTTCCCAGTGTTGGGAAATATACTGTTTAACTTAACCATATACTGGTTAAGTTGGCGGTTCATTCCGCTGAGGCAACCCGTTATTAATAAATAAACTAAGCCGAAAAAGAAAATGAATGAATTTTCAGCACGGTCTCTAATATGACACCGGCACTATTTGAGAATCCATTGTAATGCTTATGCACTAAGCTGGATTGTATTAATCCAACACTTGGGTTAAAAATTTGTATTTAATGACATTTTTGCTTTTATTAAAATTGAATTTAATGTTAAAAATTAACCCATCATTGGGTATGATAATATATGAACGTTGGGTTAATACAACCTAGCAATTTAAAGAGTAAATATGATTTCTTAGATGACTTAAAATATGTAGTTTTCCTTTATTATATTATATTATATTATATTATATTATATTATATTATATTATATTATATTATATTTTATTATATTATATTATATTACATTACATTACATTACATTACATTACATTACAAAACATTACATTCATTTATTCATTTTCTTTTTTACTTAGTCCCTTTTATTATTCAGGGATCGCCTCAGTAGAATGAACCGCCAACTTATTTAGCATATGTTTGACGCAGCGGATGCCCTTCCAGCCTCAACCCATCACTGGGAAACACCCATACACTATGGACAATTATAGCCTGCCCAATTCACCTATTGCGCATGTCTTTGGACTGTGGGGGAATCCGAAACACCCGGAGGAAACCCACCCAAACTACGGAGAACATGCAAAATCGACAAAAATGCCAACTGACCCAGCCGAGGCTCGAACCAGCGACCTTCTTGTTATGAGGTGACAGTGCCACCCATTGCACCACCGAGTCGCTCCTATATTATATTATATTATATTATATTATATTATTCATTCATTCATTCATTTTCTTTTCGGCTTAGTCCCTTTATTAATCCGGGGTCGCCACAGCGGAATGAACCGCCAACTCATCCGGCACTTGTTTTACGCAGCGGATGACCTTCCATCCACAACCCATCTCTGGGAAACACATTCATACATTCTCATTCACACACATACACTACGGACAATTTAGCTTACCCAATTCACCTGTACCGCATGTCTTTGGACTGTGGGGGAAACCGGAGCACCCGGAGGAAACCCACGCAACCACGGGGAG
>CAIGQQ010034181.1:1747750-1785033 GCA_903798035.1 Danio albolineatus | reverse complement strand
CACACACACACACACACACACACACACACACACACACACACACACACTGTCAATTGGCCCAATGTATTTTAGATTGTAAAAATTGCTTATTATCTGTCCATACCCCACCCAACTCTCACAGGAAACCTGTGGCAAATTTCAAATATAAAAAATAAGAGTTTTTTTTTATTACTTGGACATGAGGTGTGACCCTGTAAACCACCTTAATAGAAAACAACTAATTCATACCCATGTCAATATACGAATTTGGGTCCAACTTTATAGTCGCTTATACCTGTGAACTTACATGGTAACTAGATGTGTAAGAAGAATGTAACTACAGTGTATGTAGTCACTGGTACATGGTATTTACTTGTGTAGTACTGGTGTAGCTACACTCCTGTAAAAACCCACTAAATAGTATTTGTAAGTACAAATGTGTAACAGAACATTGGTAACAACACTAGGAAAGTACACATTTGTAACAAGAATTATGTAAGTGTATTGTGTAACAACAATATGTACTTGCAGATGTTTTCCCACTTCCACACCTGTTTGCAGATCATGTACTTGTGAACGCTGTATGGCAGAACTAATGCTGCATTAGAAGGTTTCACCTTGTGATACCAGTGAACTTACATGGTAAAACCAGCCTGATCTCACGAGAAAATGTTAAGTATTTTACATTTTGGCAGTTAAGTGGCTAATTCGTATGACTTTGTACAAGTTCAGTCGTACGAAAATGTACGATTTTAAAAAGGAGGCGTGGCACCCAACCCCACCCCTAAACACAACTGTCATTGGTTGATTAGCAAATCGTACTGAATTGTACGAATTACATCGTACAAATTCATACGAATTAGCCACTAAATAAAAAGTTACGAATTGCCGTGAGATAGCATTGGGTAAATCCACAGGAACTATCTTCAATGCAACACTTTAATAACTGTATTTGCCTGGTAAATTCACAGAAACTCAATATAAAGTGGAAAATGGTCACAAATTACTGTTCATACATTCATTCATTTTCTTTTCGGCTTAGATGGGTTGCAGCTGGAAGGGCATTCGCTGTGTAAAACATATGCTGGATAAGTTGGCGGTTCATTCCGCTGTGGCGGCCCCAGATTAATAAAGGGACTAGGCCGAAACGAAAATGAATTTTATTTTACACTTTATATAATGGACCGTTCCTGTGGAGTTACCATGTAAGTACACTGTTATTAAAGTGTTGCATAGAAGATATTTCTACAAGTTACACAGTAATTTGTGACCATTTTACACTTTATATTGAGTGGACAGTTCCTGTGGATTTACCATGTAAGTACACTGGTATCACAAGGTGAAACCTTCTAATGCAGCATTAGTTCTGCCATACAGTTCACAAGTACATGATCTGCAAACAGGTGTGGAAGTGAGAAAACATCTGCAAGTACATATTGTTGTTACGCAATTCACTGTCACACATTTGAACTTACACATACTATTCAGTAGTTTGTTACATGAGTGTAGCTACACCAGTGTTACACAAGTAAATACTATGTACCAGTGACTACATACACTGTAGTTACATACTACTTACACATCGAATTATCATGTAAGTTAACAGGTATAAGCGACACAATATAAAGTGGGACCCAAATTTGTGTAAACCACATAAACCTGTACACACAGACACACTCACACACTGAGCTCTATTAACAGCCTCAACCCTCCCCCTCCTCGTTGCAGAATCTGTACCTGTTTCTGGCACAGCCGAACTGCCTGGTGCATTTGGATCTGTCAGGCACTGACTGTACCGTCGACTCTGTGAGTTTGACAGCACGTCTCATCCTTCTGAATTTGTTATAACCAAACCCTGCTTTTTACTCACCATGATTTATGTCATTGCACCAGGAACGCGAGACAACAATTTATCTCTGATTTCATATTGATATTTCTGTCAAATTTAATGGTCCTAGATTGCAGAATTATACTAACGCCCATCATTCTTCTGCCGCTCTCTGTTTTCTGCATTTCCTTTCAGTTATTTGGAGCTCTGCTGCGGGGCTGCTGTGCCGATCTCTCCTACTTGAACCTGTCGAAAAACTCCTTCTCTCACAGGTGAGCTAAACTGCCTCCCACAGGCTCTCGCATGATAATCTGCCACTTCTGAGTGAGCTTCACAGGTGAGTTAAAGCTCAACCCCACACACACACACACACACACATCAGCAGCAGTCAGTGTGACTCAGGAGCTCAGGGAGATCCTCTCAGGGCACGTTTCTGCTCTTTGCATAAGTTTGACAATAAAGGGTAGAATCCTGTTGGAAAGTATTGTGTAAGTACACTGAAATACAATTGAATTCAGTATTTTGTCTTGTTTTTCCTGTTGCAACAGCAAAACTTTATCAAAAGCATTGGCATGTGAGAAGCAAAGATATTTTGTGAAGTTTATTTATAAACTAATTTCGAAAGGATCACGTGCTTATGATTGCTTGCAGCTGGTCCCGCATTATTCAATATATGATTCACCAATCAGACGATTCCTAGGCCATTATAAATACCCAAAATTCCATATCATATCTTCGTTTTGGCCCAATGGTTAGCACTGTTGCCTCACAGCAAGAACGTCACTGGTTCAAGTCCTTACCAAGCTGGCTGGCATTTCTGTATGAAGTTTACACGTTCTTCTCGTGCTCACGTGGGATTCTCCCGGGTTCCCTGGTTTCCTCTCACCGTCCAAAAACATGCAACTTAAGTTAATTTACTAATCCAAATCGGCACCATAGACATGCTCCTAGTAAGTAGTTATCTTTTCATAGCAATCACTATCTGTTCATTAGCTACTACAGCAGGGGAGATCTACCTGAGCTCAAACTCCCCTCTCGCCTTGCAAATCGGAGGGAGCCCCAGGTTGGAGGAACTTATGAGCTAAAGGCTCTCTCCTGGGACAGCTTTGCCAAACAAGCTTTATAATCAATCATCAGCTAAGTGTGAACTCTTGAATTGAAGATATTAAAGGGATAGCTCACCGAAAAATGAAAATTCACTAACTATTTACTTACACTCGAGTGGTTCATCCATAATGTTGGTATAGCCAAAATTGGAACTTCTATGATAGAACAAAGGGATTATAGAAGTCAATGACTACCTGTTTTCAAGTTAAAATATCAAAAGAAGAAAAAGTTTCGAAGAAGATTTGTAAAAAGAATCTGTATTTTTGGTTTGACTATCCCTTTGAGACGTTTTATTAAAGTTTATTTATCTCAGACCAAAATGAAACTAGGCATAAATCAAAAAATAATTAAAACATAAAAATGAAAATTTGTCAGCTTAAAACAAGAAGAAAAAACAAAACTAATTGCCAGTACTGCAGAATGAAATTATAAACGAACTTCACAATGCATGAATTGTTCCATAACAAATGATGACATTAAATAAGTTTTGAGTAAAATATATTAATTAATTAATTTATTTTTATTTAATTATTAGGTGTTTCTTTTTATATTTCGCTTTTCTTTTTTTCAGTGTAATATTAACAAATTAACTAAGCATTCATCTGAACTGGTCACCGTGCATCAGACGATTGTTTTTGTTAATTATACACAATTTTGTTTCCATTATGTTTCCATGCATAGTTACTGGAAAACAAGTGTTTTATGAAAATAAACTTGCTCGTTTGTCAAAGGTAGTCTGGCAGATTACATAAGATTATATAAGACTAGTAACTCTCCTTATGCTTGTCCTGACCCACCATCAACACCAACTTGCACTTATTAGTACCATAAATGACAGCTTTTAACATCTAGTTTAAGCTTCCATCAGAAGCTGATTAAGTGATTTTGAAAAGTGCCTTTTGAGATGCATTATGAGTTAAACTGAGACATTAGTGTGCAGAGAAAGCTGATGGACCTGTGTGATGTACAGATTCTAATAAAGCTTATAACAGATAAAAACATAGTCTCGTAGTGTCCATAGTGTCCAAAGCTTCTTTATAACTGAGAAAAAATATCAATTGAAAAAAAGCAGGTTATAGAATAAGTAAATAATGTTTTTATTATTATTATTATTAGTATAACAATAATCTTAAACTGTTATGAAGGTTTACACCAGAAGTCTGTGTATGAGAGAAGCTGTAGGCTGAGGAGATACAACCCCCTCATGATCAATCTTGCTGTCTGACTCTCTAAACCCGACCAGCAATTCCATCTCCCCTCTCGGCACGTTAACGGCATTATGAGAAACTCTCTGAAAAATGAGGCTAATTTTAGCCAAACTTAGTGTTCGGATTGGAAGGTTTCTTCATCCTTTGCACTTCCTGCGAATGTGTTTGTTCTTAATTGGGTTTGAATTTGTGCTGGGAGGAAGTTTTGAAGATGATTGGTGTCTGAAGATTGAAACAATCTCTTTGTTGGCTGTGTTGAGATTGAAAAACTAGTTTACATGTAGAACTCAATTCTGGGCAGTGCAATATTGTTCGTCTGAGGGGTGTTCAAATGTTACAACACCTTTGTTGTTAATTTACTTCACAATTGTGTTTGAGGGTCCGACAACATCATGTAAAGAACTGCTCATATAGCCACATTAAAGTTTTAATGATCATTTTAGTAGGTCTGCCCCGTAATACTCGACTAAATTGCTAATGGCTTAAATGACTGAGTCATTAGTCGACTAGTAAAATATTTTTTTACTACAAAGACACCATTTTTGCACATAAGTAACATACTGTAGTAAACAACAGGTCTCTGGCAGAATGGTGACATAAACAAACAAATAACCATCCATAATTCAACACTGTTATGTCAGTGGACTAAATGTTTTCTGTTGCATGTTGTCCTGAGGATTCTTACCTTTCAAAATAAACCATAATGTACAGCAATGAATGCATGTGTGTTTTGTTATTACGATGATAAGTATGTACTCCATATCTAACATATACACATAATGTATAAATAACTTATAAAATTCTTTAGATGCTTCCTTTTGAAAAACAACTAGCTACAATGGCTGCTTGAGGGTTATAGCATTAAACTGATGTATAGTTTGTATAGATTACTCATGTTCTTTTTGACGTTATTCACTATTTGTAAATACTGAAATGTTAAAAAATAGTGCCTAAGTGCATCCACGTCCTGATGGGCAGTCCTAAACTGTAAAAACCTAATTATTTTATTTTATTTTATTTTATTTTATTTTATTTTATTTTATTTTATTTTATTTTATTTTATTTTATTTTAGCTGATGTATGATAAAAATATTGACAGCCAATGAGAATCCGCATGAGAAGGGGCGCCCAAACTCGGTCCTGGAGGGCCGGTGTCCTGCATAGTTAAGCTCCAATGTTATTAAATACACCTGCTTATACCTAGTATACCTAGAAAGAGCTTGATTAGCTCATTCAGGTGTGTTTAATTGAAGTTGGAACTAAACTCTGCAGGACACCGGCCCTCCAGGACAGAGTTTGGGCACCCCCGCACCAGAGCATTTGGAGTGACCCTCAAGAAAACTGCCTTTTATCGTTTGAATCACTTTTTAGGACATATTCATTTCCAGCAGATAAATAATAATCAAATGTCACATCTGATCAGAATTTGAATGAATCACCTTAAAGAGGTCAATCATTGAAACTGTCAGTTTAAAAATGTTAGATAGAATTATACTGCTATGCTAATCGTTATAGTAATAATGATAGTTATAGTTCTGAATTTTGCTGAACATTGAATTTGATATGCATACTATATATTGCAGCAATAATAAGAATAGTATGTTTGCATGCTAATACAAACATAGCCTCTTTTTCCTAGTGGTAATTCCATCTTCTCACAAACACCCACTCAAACTCCCACTCTTGTGAATGTGAGCACTCTGAAATGTGCACAGCAAACACAGAAGCACTGCACACATGGGCACCTCCGTGCGAGGTGTGTGGGCATGTTTGTGTGTATGCGTGTGTGTGAGTAAATCTGGTTACGCCAGTGCCATGCATTGTAAATCTGTTTGAGCTGATAAGACAGAGAGCTCATGAATATTAAATGGGAATGTTCCCTTAACACTCTCTGCTCTTGTTAACACGTTCACACCACAACATCTTCTTCTTCTTTTCTTGCTCTCTTAAATGATAATGTCACTGTCAAACACAGAAACGTTATTATAAGCTGTCATGTTTTTACCTCCCCTCGTCACTTTTTCACTTTCCCCGTGTGGTCCTGTCCCCCTTCAATGGATTGTTTGTTTGGTCTTATGTTTCACGCCATAAACCCAGACAGTTAAAATGCTGAACGTCGTTAAAATGTTTAACACGTATTAGAGATGACTCTTTTTCTAATAAGCCAGAGGGTGTTCTTTTGAGCCGCTTTCTGGCGTATTGCTCAGTGTTTTGTGAAGCGTGGTATGATGTATTATGGATAAAAGTCTCCCTTTCATTTCTGTCGCACATTTAGGAAAGTGAGAGAGACACTTCCTTCCTTCCGTCAGTTCTTCAGTTCAGCGTTCAGCCTCACTCACATCAGCCTGGCCTCCATGAAGATGCCTCCCGATGTGCTGAGGTGAGACGCTCACCATTTTAACTTTTCATTCTGCGTTTAATCATGGCTTAGCGGGTTTAGTTAGGTTTCCCAGCGTGATCTGGCTGGTGCTTAGATGGTTAGACAGCTGGTCTCACAACCTAGCCAACTGACAAATGCCTGAAAGCTTTCAAACTCTAACAAACCAGTCACATTCTGAAAGACAAGATAAGTCTCACAGCACCTTGTAACTTTATTTAGCAGCTAATTTGGGTCAATTTATAAAATCATATTTGTACATTTGGTCACACTTTATTTTGATGCTCCGTTTGTTGAATTTAAGTTACATTTCATCTACTGTACATGCTAATTCTCATTAGATTATAAGTATACTGTTAGGTTGGGGTTAGGGTTAGTGTAAGTTGACATGTACTTGCAAAGTTTCTTATAGTCAGTTAAATGTCTGTTGAAGAAGCAGTAGCAACAGACATTAAGCAGACAGTCTACTAATACACAAATGGACCATCGAAATAAAGTGTTACCGTACATTTTAAAATGATATGCTCATCTCCAATGATGGTTGGATGTTGGGGTGAAGTTGAAGGGAAGTCTTTAAAAAAAATGGTATGCTTTGTATAAATGAAATTGCATAAATTTGTGCATATGTGCTGCTTTTCTGACAATTGTTGTGAGTTAAATTAAAAATCCTTAATCAAAAAGAAGTTTAACCAAAACGTAACAAGAAAACAGGGATTTAAAATATAATCCCTGGTGCCCCCGTGCTTTCTCTCCCCAAAAATATGAACCAAACACAAACTACTGAGAATTAAGAAGAAAATTATATTTATTTTTACAGAAAATAAGGAGCAAATTACCATTGGGAGGGGTAAAGCCAAAATAAATGATGTTAAACCAAACTAACTAAATTCTAGCAAACTTCCCTAAGAAATAAACGAGAAAAAAATGACAGAAAAATTACCTCCCTACTAACAACTCAGGAGAAAACGAAAATAAATAAACAGAAGGCACCAAACCTCCCTACCATGCTCCAAGCCAGACAGGGAGACAGAAAACTGTGTTTCTCTGGGTTTGAATATACAACTTCACATCGGCATCTCATAAATCACCATATATAAAAGAGACATCAGAAACAATCACTCGTTTTCATCACTCAAGTAACAACATCTCCACAAAGAATAACAAAGGGGAAATCGAGAGAGTGTGGAGCTGCTGAATCCATGTTGTCTTTGGTTTTAAATGCAGTGTCCGCCAATCCAAACGCCAATCACGATCCGTCGTAATCTGCTACACCTGCGAATAATTCAGACCAAGAGAGGGAGAGAGAAAGAGAGTGATAGAAAGAGCGAGAGAAAGAAAAACACCACATACACACACACACACACACACACTACAACTACTCGTAACACAACATGAAATATATTCACATTTCCTTCTGACGTTGTGCTGGAAAACCACATTCGTCTAAGCTGTTTAATGCTGGGTGACTTGTAAGGAACAAGATGAGAGGTCATAGTTAACTCTGGACAAGGGTTTGGTGTTGCATTTTTTCGTTTTCTTTTTACCATTGGCAAATCAATGTTTTTAAAATGGTACTGGTGCCTAAATGGTATGTAAACAAATACTAAAGGTGCACCACAAAATGACAATGGAAGTAATTTAAAGAATGTTTTTTTTTAAATCATACATCAAATAAAGTTTAAAGTATACAAAAATATAAAAATACAAGTAAACACAAAGTGCAACTAATTTACAGCCTGCCATGCAAAAACATGCTCTTTGTATTTTTTTCACTGAAGTTATGCTAGAAAAAAGAATTCTAATCATTTAACATTTCTTCTATTCTTTTTGTGCCAATAATTTGAGTTATCGATATTTGATGACAATGCTGAAATGAGACACTGATATCAGTGTTCTGATCCTGTTCAGTACATATCGATCACATACAGTAGATATGCTAATATGTGTCGGAAAAAATGAATGATGATGAGAACCCAGACTCGTTTCAAGCAGAATTTCTTTAAAAAGACGTGTTGGTTGTCATACAGCAGTCATACAGTGGATTCAAGAAGTCCACGAGTCTGTAAAAGTTAGCAGGAGTCTCTTACAGTGACAAGAGTAGTCTGTAACAGATCTGCAGCAAGTCTGAATCAAGTCTAATTTGAGACAAAGATGTCCTGTCTATAATATGTTTTTAGGAGGATGGAGTGGCTAGGTGGAGATGGCTAAACAAAACCTGTAAATGAAGTATTGGAGTCAGCTAGATAAACAGCATTTCCCAGCCCTGATTTCATTGACATACAGTAATAGTGCCCATTCACATGTATAGGAGTTAGAAACCTGCTCAGCTACTGATCACACAAGTTTATCAACAAAAGACTTTCTTTGGCCTGAATGGATCCACAAAGATAAAGACAAAGGTTAAACACTTGGCCTGTGGTAGTTTTCATTCATTCATTTTCTTTTTTGGCTTAGTCCCTTTATTAATCTGGGGTCGCCACAGCGGAATGAACCGCCAACTTATCCAACATTTGTTTTACACAGCGGATGCCCTTCCAGCTGCAAGCCATAACTGGGATACACTCATACATTCTCATTCACACACATACACTATGGACAATTTAGCCTACCCAATTTATCTGTATCACATGTCTTTGGACTTGTGGGGGAAACTGGAGCACCCGGAGGAAACCCACGCCATCGCAAACTCCACACAGAAATGCCAACTGATCCAGCCAAGGCTCAAACCAGCGACCTACTTGCTGTCAGGCGACAGTGCTACCCACTGCACCACTGCATTGCCTGATAGTTTTCAATGAAATTATATAATAAAAAAAAAACAAATAATATAACTTAAACACAGATAAAACTACATTTCACCCTTAATTTAGAGTTGGGTTAGATAAACAAACAGTTTAAGAGAGCATCGACTTTCATTTAATGTACCAAAACACAACCAGCAACAACAACAAAAAAGCAAACACTGAGACATTTCTTAAACTACTGTAGTGTAAATAATGACAGAACTGAATTTTCATTTTTGGGTGAACTGTCACTTTAAGCACAAAAATCATTAGTTTTCACTGCAGTGCTCAAGAACACACAGTTTTCATCTCAGCATGTGGCAGCAGTGAAATCACTCTCAACATGTGGAGTCTTTTTTTTGTGAATTTTTAAAGTCAGGCATATTTTTTTCATGGATTATTGATTCGAGGTGCTCGCTGAGCTGATCAAATCGACCACATTCTCCCAAAAAGTGTAATGTGTAAGTAATCACTTTTGAAGAACATGCTCAGCTAAACTGTCCAATGGAAATGGTATTTACTTAATAAAAAAATTAATTATAACAATAATATTTTGAAATACTATAGAAATGTCGAATGACTGTGATCTTTTTAAAATTCACATTTATTCCTGTGATGGTGACGCTGAATTGTTAACTTCATTTTTCCTTCTTCATTGTCCAAAACAAAACTGTTTTGAAAATATTAAGAGTACTTGGAAATTCTTTGTTTCTTTGTGTTAATGAAAGCAATATTTAGTGAAAACGCAGATTTTCAGTCAAAAAAAAAAAAGATTACTTTTTTGACCAGTTGTATTTGCATCTGTAAAAAAACTACTGTGTACCTAAAAGGGAAAAATCTTTTTTCAATTGTTTTCCATTTGACTGCAGAGGTGCAATGATATTACATAGCATCTGAAAGTAGTCCCCAGTAACTAGGTAATATCATTTGTTTTGTTTTTTTAGATGCTAATGGTCTAATCAGATTGAATGAATTATGCTAAGCTAAGTTAAAATAGTCCCACCACACCCAAAGATCGGCAGAATGAATAATAAAATGTTAAAGCTCAACTGTTTACCTCTATGGAACTTGCAAAATGAGCCTATTTCCATAAAAAAAAGTGCAGTGTTCATTTAACAATTTGAAGTGTAAAAAAGGCCAGTAGAGAAAAAGAAATCCTCTCTGGGGATTCATTTCTAGTTTTAAAGCTCTGCACCCATAACTGGTCAGAATCAAGTTGTTACGCAGCTGCTATTTTAGGAAAGCCAGAATGTTTTCAAATGAAGCGTTTCAAACAGGGTCAAACCTCCTCCCTTCTCACAAACACAAGCCGAACGCAAGACGGGTTGTCACACCCAGCTAAACACCTGATTTTAGCTCTCTTCTGTCAACAGCACCGGCCCACAGCAGAGTCGAGCTAATCTCTAAGCTCTTTCCCTTAATCCGTTAAGACCTGCGTAACGCTTTGACGGTGTCCATATAGACCTTTTCTGATTTGATTTATTATGGAGATCAGCCATGGAAGCACATAATAGAATACTAAGTCTCTTCAATGAGACATGTAATGCTGTCAGTAATGATGACGTGTGTTTGTTGGGCTCTGTACCTTAGATATTTGTTCCATAAAGGTTATTATTAGTACTGTGAAAATACATATTACCTTTTAGTTTTTTATACCTTATTTTAAATTATACTAGTTCACCTAAAGATTAACAGTTTCATAATGTTCATAATGTCCACACCACTGCTGCAGTGTTAAGTATAATTAGTTACTAAGTAACAAGTTACTATAAATAAATGAAGTTTCTGCAAAAAAAAGTCAAGTAAGGGATTTATTGATGTATTTAATTATAGTTACTTGCAATGTACTTGCCTTGAATACTGCAAATAAGTTGAACAGTTCTGTATAAATCGGTAGCACTTTATTTTGATAGTCTATTTGAGTATTAGTTGACTGTCTGCTTAATATCTGCTACTGCTCCTTTAGCAGACATTTAACTGACTATAAGAAACTTTGCAAGTACATGTCAACTTATACTAACCCTAACCCCAACCCTAACCCCAACGTAACAGTCTGCTTATAATCTAATGAGAATTTGTTTAACATGTAGATGTAATGTAATTTAAATTCAACAAACGGACCATCAAAATAAAGTGTGACCTATATCAATCCAGAGACGTAGAACAATGTTTTTATAAATGTATATTTTGTAGAATAGTTCTGTAAGAAACAAAGTGAGAAATCATTTTATAAAACAAAAATATAAGGTATACATTAACAGAAGCAGAGTAATTTTGTTGTGTGTGTGCATGCTTGTTTATGTGGTTTATGAGGACACACATTTGTATAATGACATGGGTATGACCTAGGCAGTGGTGTAGTCCTGAAAAAAGGGGGTGTACTATTACCCACCCAACCCAAATTTTAAATAAAAGTAGGCAAAGAAACAACGAAAGTCAATGTTTCTTTGATTCATTGGTAATATATATTTATATATTTAACATCAGTTACCTGCGACTACTGACTTCCACAGAAGAAAAAAAACAAATACTGTGAAAGTCAATGGTTACAGGTTTCCAGCTTTCTTCAAAATGTCTTCTTTTGTGTGAAGAAAAAAAGACAAACTGTTTTGGAACAAGTACAGGTAGAGTAAATGATGACAATTACAATTTTTTTGGGTAAACTATCCATTTAAAAAGGGAAGATTATTTTAACAAATTTGTTCTTTTTAAAACGAGATGCTAATAGTTTAATCCTATTCAATGATTTATGCTTAGCTAATAGGGCCCGGAGCAGACCCAGAGATTGGCTGAATATATTACTGTGGTAAAACCTGGGTAAAACCCAACTGTTTAACTCTATAGGGACTTTTGTGGTCATCAAGGGGCAGGGAATGGCACAAGTTAAACAAAAATGCACTAATTGCAGCTAAGTAAGATGCGAGGTTTAAAAAGAAGAAATTTGTTATACAGTTAAAGGGGACACCGATACACTTAAATTAGGGAAGTCTAATCAGCAAAACAAGTAAGAGGTCCTCAGAAGTCGTAATACCCAAACAGCTCGTGGAAAAAAATAGGCATACTGACTATATGTCCGTATAGCCCTGACTACACCACTGTACCTAGGTCTTGCAAAGTTGAGGTGATTTATAGGGACTATTCTTGTGTGTATGTGTGTGTTATTTAAAACTGTTTAAAATGATACTTAACACATTTTTTTTTCACATTTAAAATGTGCCACAGGTTTTCCGTAAGGGTTTCCATAAAGGCCATGTAATAAGTGGTTTGTAAAGGATAAAAAATATCATGTCTTATAAAGAGTAAAGTATAAAGTAATTAAAGTAAGGTATAAAATCACAAAATCCAACTTGTTTGTGTGCGTGCGTTTTATATATCTTTAACAAAAAATGTTTAACATTTTTAAATGTTATTTTTTAATACAAGATCTAGTTAGACTCACATTTAAAGAATTAAAAGAGTTTTATTTCTATTGTCTGTGCTTTGAGATTTGTATGGATTTAAAGTAGTATTAAATCAGGTACAGTAATTGAATACTTATTGAGTAATTAAGTTAGTTCTCACTTTACATTAGTGGCCTTAACTAATATGTACTTACACTGAAATTAATAATTTATTACAATGTACATATTGTAATACATGTTTTTACATTGTACTTATGCTTGATTAAATACCTGTATGTAATTACATATGTAATTAATTTCTGTATGTACATTTGTAAATACACTGCCTGCCGATACCACCAAACTTGTCCTTAACCCTACCCCTATCCCAACTCAAGAGCACCACAAGTGTTCTCAAATACATTATGAACACATTAAGTACATTGTATTTATTTTTTGATGCAAGTACATAGTAGTTAAGGACACCTAATATAAAGTGGGACCAACATAACAATTTTACGTTTACTCAGTTTAGTGGCTATTTTCAGTCTTACGGAAATGTATGATTTTAAAAAGGAGGCATGGTACCAAACCCCACCCATAAACCCCGTCTGCATTAGGATAAGCAAATCGTACTAAATTGTATGAATGAGGTTGTGTGATTTATATGAATTAACCACTAAATCAAAAAGTTATGAATTGCCATGAGATATCATTGTTTAATGATGTAATCATTCATTCATTCATTTTTTTTTTCGGCTCAGTCCCTTTATTAATCTGGGGTTGCCACAGCGGAATGAACTGGGAAACTTCCATACACCCTCATTCACACACACATACATGGACAATTTAGCTTACCCAATTTACCCATACCACATGTCTTTGGACTTGTGAAGTAAACCGAAGCACCCAGAGGAAACCCATGCCAACACGGGGAGAGCATGCAAACTCCTCACAGAAATGTCAACTGACCGAGCCGAGACTTGAACCGGCAATTCTTGTTGTGAGACGATTGTGCTAACCACTGTGCCACTGTGAACCCCATAATGTAGTTAGTCATTTACTTAACCAACACTCCACAGCAGTAATAATAACAACAACACAGAGAAACTATTCTAGTGAATTCAGTCTCTGAAGACAAAACACTGACAGCTCACCATTTTCCATCCAATCGTAAGGAGACATCAGGACTACAGCATGCACTTATAATCAACACAAAAGAAGATGTTTTAAAGAGCGTTAAACGCCAAAGAGCAGACATCTGACCATTTGTTCTCTGTCTCTTCCGCAGGGCTCTGTTCCTCGGGCTTTCATCCAATCCTCACATCACTGACCTACACCTGGACATCAGCGGCTGTGAGGTAGCCTGTTATGCTCCTGTATCTGGCTTGAGCTCTTTACATGCCTGTACTTCTCTCTGTTGGCTATGGTCTGTGGTCACTCTGAAGATTTAGTCACACAGAAAACGTTTCAGTGTTTCTATTGAGAGTCCAATGTAGGTTTGGTTCTGTGCTGCGTGCACAGCCGTATTTTATATTTGACCTTATGAAATGTTTCATCTGGTTTGAATGCAAGACACTGCAGGTGGAAAAAGGTTATATTTGACCCCTGATTACATTAAGAAGTGTATTTTTAGAATTTATTCCTAAAACATTGGATTCTAAAATTTTATCTTTCATTCATTCATTTTCTTGTCGGCTTATTCCCTTTAATAACCCGGGGTCGCCACAGCGGAATCAACCGCCAACTTATCCAGCATAAACTCCACACAGAAATGCCAACTGACCCAGCCGGGACTCGAACCAGCGACCTTCTTGCTGTGAGGCGAACGTGCTACTCACTCCGTCACCGTGGCACCAAAATTGTATCTTTAATTATTAAAATTAGATATTGTTTAATGCGTAATGTTGATAATTGTTTATTTAATTGTTACATATCCAGCACAAAAATCTGAACATTGGAGATTAGAGTCATATTCAATTCAGTCCAGTTTTAAGTGCTGCTGAAATGCAGATGTGAGGAAACAGCCTTTAAAATGTGTACTCTACTTGAAACATACACACGCGCACACACACACACAAATGACAGTGTCATAAAAAAAAACACTTAATGAAAAACCCATTTTTTTTAAATGAGTGTTTTACTTGTAGTTTCTGACTTTAAAAGCTCCACTGTGCAAATACTTTTCATTTAAAGATTATTAATATTACGTGCAAAACTGCACTCTAAAACCCAATTGTCAACTTTATTAAATGAAATGAGTGTAGTTAATAATACTACTCATTTGAAAAAACGTATGAACTCAGTGTTGAAGGTAATCAGTTAACTAAATACCTCATTATTTTAACTTAAATGGAGAAAGTTCACAGTACTCTTGTAGATTAGTTTTTAAACTCAATTGGTCCGTAGCAGTCGGTTTCCTTAAACAGTTTGAATCGCCTTAACTTATTGGGTTTTACGATACTCAGTTGGTTTAAATTCTCTTTATTTATTGGGTTTTACTGTGCTCAAACTGCTTCGTTTACTCAAATGGATTAAGTTCACAGTAATCATTAGGATTAGTTTTTGAACATAAATGGTCCGTTGCAATCACTTTCCTCAAATGGATTGAGTTACCTTAACTTTTGGGGTTTTACAGTGTGCATATAGAGGAGACCACGGTTTGTTGTTCCAGGGGACATTCAATACAGTATCTTAGTAACTACAGTATAAGGTTTTAGTCCATTTACTGCATTACAGCACATTTAGGATACAAGTCTCTTTATTTAATGATTTGAATCATGCTGTGACTTTTATTCCAATGTATTCAACTTTTATAATTAATGTCAAGTAATAAAATCATATGTATAGCCCAATTCCCTCACGCTGTTAGTTTCACTCACATGAATTTGTTTAAGCTTGACATTTAGAATAATTATTATTTATATCAAGTGGCACTAGAATTTCTGCTTTTTAATATTATTTTTAATTCCTTTTTCTGTTCTCAATACTAAAAGGAGTTTTAGGAGATTAAGGCAACTGAAAAGGTTTCGTTTATTTAGAGTGAAATTTTTTGAAATAATTTCATTGTGAAATTATGAAATGTGATCAAGTTTAGTTAGGCGTGCAGTGTCCTTTAGACATTCTGTTGACTATATAAGAAACCCAGCATATACATGTCAAGTGTAAGTCATAGAAATAGTGTTAGTATATCTTATAACACTTTATTTCAATGGTCTCCCAACATGCATTCCATTGACCGTAAGTAACATTGTAATTTGTATTACAGTTGTATATTTTATATTATTTTATATTTTATTATATTTTTATTCTAATCCTAACCCTGAGTCAAATAAAAACCAACACTTCAATGAGTATTAGGTGAAACATTTGCAACTTAAGAGAATTGTTAAAGAGCACCATAAAAATTAAGAGTAACTTTATGGGAAAAGAAATAACATCCTAAATAACACTAAAATATTACAAAACTGTAGATATGTCAATTTTACACCATAACATTTAAAACAGATGAGTCGTTCTGGATGTACTGAATTTTGTTGAAAATGCTGTGTGTTGATAGAAAATATTTCCCCAGCATGTACAGTACTTCACAGTACATGTTCCTTCTCAGAAATTGACCTTCAAAAAAAAAAAAACGTTGAGGAGTTTCCTAGAGTATAAAGTGACGACTTGCTCAGATCTTGAAATGTTTAAATGTATTCCAAGACTGATTTGAAATTCTGGTCAATATAAAAAATGCATTCGGTGTACATTATTTATTTGTCTATTGTAAAGTTTTTGCAGCAATATACTTTGGCTTAACTCTTTATTCGAGATATGAAATCCTAAGTATAGACCCAATATGTGCAAGATCCACTTTAGGCATTCTGTTTACTATATAAATAACTTTACAACTACATTTAATGATCAGACATTAGTATATTGGTATTATGTCTACTAACTCTAAATTTGGGAACACTTTCAAGTAAGATTTCATTAGGTAATAATGAAAGAACATGAACAAAGAACAACATGTTTATTACAGTGTTTATTTACCTTTGTTAATGTTAGTTCATGAAAACACAATCATTCGTTGTTAGTCATTGTTAACACTGCATTAACTAATGTTAATAAGCACAACTTTAAACTTTAATAATGCAGAAAATGTTGAATTGGAATTATTTATGAATAATGAATGTCCTGCAAATATTGTTTATTCTTAATTGATGTTAATAAATGTTTTAACTAATGTAACTGTATTTTAAAGTGTGATTCCTTATTTTAATGGTCTCTAAGTAACATTAAATATAGAATTTGTAGCTTAGTACAACCTATTCTACAAAAACTAGCCTACAGTAGTCTAGTAATGCTCTACAAATACTAAAATGAGAGTATTGCAGGTGACGTGTTGCAAAGGTTATAACTTATAGTCAACCAAAGTGTAACCTTATAAGGTAAAAGTGATAACATACTAAAAACCTCTACTAAAATATATTTCTGAAACTGTGAATTTGTCCAGTATGTGCTTTCCAATACATAAAAAGTGAAAATGGCCTTGATGGCTGTTTTCAAAACAGTAAAAGCATTTCACCCATGATAAATGAAATGACTGAAGAAAAGTCTGCACACTCTCAAACATCAAAAATCAAAAAGACATAAGCAACAAGGAAAAAAAATTGACAATTAGCTTGTCATTGACAATAGTCAACATGTGACTGAAATATTTGCCTCTTTTTACTTCAGTCAATTGCTTGTCACTTTATCTTACTTCAAGAGTTCACACTTAGCTGATGATTGATTATAAAGCTTGTTTGGCATGCTGTCCTGGGAGAGAGCCCTAAGCTCATATAATCCTCGTGCCCGAGGCTCCCTCCCGTTTGCTAGGCGAGAGGAGAGTTTGAGCTCAGGTAGATCTCGAGAATTCCCATACTGTACTAGCTAATGAACGGATAGTGATTGCTCTTGAGAGATAACTACTTACTAGGAGCATGTCTATGGTGCCGATTTGGATTAGTCAATTAACTTAAGTTGCAAGTTTTTGGACGGTGAGAGGAAACCGGGGACACTCTCGTGACTCCGCACAGAAACGTCGGCTGGCTTGGTAAGGACTAGAATCAGTGACGTTCTTGCTGTAAGGCAACAGTGCTAACCACTGGGCCACTGTTCCACCCATCTACAAAAGGAGGAGGTGTAGGGTTGGAAGGGGGGGATTCTTTAAAACGAAGATGGCTGTGATATGGAACTTAGAGTATTTATAGTGGCGTAGGAATTGTCTGATTGGTCATTAATAAGCACATGATTCTCTCGAAATTAGTTTATAAATAAACTTCTCTTATGTGTTTTTGATTTTTGATGTTTGAGAGTGCGGCTTTTCAGTTAAGTTTAAGTTTAGGTCACAATTCATGCTATTAACTACTGGCTTATTTCTTGCCTACTATTAAGATATTTACTGTTCATAAGTAGCTATAAAGTATGAATTTATTATGCATCCCTAAACCTACCAAATACCTAAACCCAGCTACTACCTTACTGACTTTTAATAAACAGCTAGCAGTTTATTAATCTAGTAGTGTTAGTTAATAGCTTATTAATACCGTAAATTGTGACCTAAACTGAAGTGTTACCGTTTTTTTTTTTTTTATATTATTATTTTAATGTTTTATTCGTTTATTTATTTATTTTTGGTTGACGCAGATGAGTTTTGAAGGCACTGTAAGTCTTTTTTTTTATCCTAATAAATGTACAGCACTTTGTTACTTAACAGAAATTTACCTTCAAAAGAACAAAAGCCTTGACGAATATCCTGTTGTAAAAAAAATTTAAACTTGCCCTGGTCTTGAAATATCTAAATTAGCCTCAAACAATGAAATGAAATGTTGTAATGTCTAAAAATGCCTTACATTTATTTATTTGCCAGACGTGACTGTTTATTAAGGTGTACTTTATCAATATGTGAGTTGCCTGGGAATCAAACCTATGACCTTGGTGTTGGCAAGAGCATGCTCTTTCAGATGAGCTATTGGAAAAAAAACATATGAGTGCGTGCTTGTATAAATTATACATGTTAAAGGCTTTGAGTGTTAGCTCTTTCTATCTGCCCTGAGCGCGCATCTCTTTTTCATTCTCTCCGTTTGTCTGCCTCTCAGCTCAGGTCTGCTGGAGCAGGGATAATACAGGACCTTTTCCCCAGAGTCTCCTGCATCAGCACACTGGACATCTCAGACAACGGTGAGACATCTAACTGCATAAATGAAAGGAGGCTTTTGTCTGCTCTCCACCGACCTTCAGCCCGTCTCTTTCCCCTCTGTTGCATTTGCGTTATTCCCCGTTGACTCTGCCTGTACATCTCTGTGTTGGTTTTAGGGCTGGATGGGGATCTGCTGTGTGTCATTCCTGCCTTCTCCAGACACCCGTCCCTCAAACACCTGCTCCTGGGCAAGAACTTTAACATCAAGGGCAGGTACTTGTTCCCAGACTGAAAAAGATACACATCAGATAGATATAGATATACCTGTATGCATATTTGTTTGGCAGATGCATGCCTTCAGAGTAACTTACAAATAGGCATTTATACTGCCTGAAGCAGTTTCGAGATAAGTGTATTGCTCAAAGGTTCAGTATGCTGTGGTATGCTGTCGCTCTTAAAACCTTCAGAATATAGATATGAATAAAACTTTAATGATTGGTTTATGTAAATGCGGCTGAAGTGCGAGAGGAAAAACTCATTTTGATTTAAACTGAAGTTTTCATTTTCTAACACAAGTTTATAAAAATGGGATAAATGAAACACTTAAAAGTGTATTTTGGCATCCCTCCAGCTCCACTAGACTGAAAAAACAACGCAAGCTCATTGGAGATACATGCTTCAGCCTACATTTTTTGTGGAAATGCAAAAACGTACTTCCAACATCCGTTTGATTGCAGGTTCTAGGTTAAAGGAATGCTATGGGGCAGTATGACGTCAACAACTTCTGTTCCTTTTCACACTATTGATATTAACAGAACATTTTATTGACAAATAAAGGACTATTTTTATAATATTAAGTAGTTTTACTATTAAGTAAATATCGCACAACTTAACAGTGTTTATGATGTGTTAACAAATACTTTTGCCTCATCTACATATCTCCATATGGACAACTTTTCCAGTGTGGTCGGTTTGCTCAGTAGCTCGCTTTGTACTTGTGATGCAAAGCACTTGAGTTCAATTCCAGTCAAACACAGTTCCACAAAAGAGATGAATGCAATGCAAAGTCAAGGTAGAATTATGTGGTTGCAGTGTAGTCTTAGTGCTGTCGCCACACTGCAAGAAGGTCACTGGTTCAAGGCTCGGCTGGGTTGTTATTTCTGTTCTTGTTATTGCTTGTTCTTCCCGTAAGTGTCTCTGAAATGTATAACAAAATGTACCCTTAGTAAAGTATTTGCAAAAATGTAGACAGTGCCCTCAAGTGGATTTGTCATCTGAAATGTACAATGAAACACAACTGGAGGAACGTTATTCCATTTTGCAAACATGTAGGCTGATGTGCTTATTTTGAATAGGCCAGGGTTGGAAAAAACACTTAATAAAAAGCCCAAAATGTCAACATTGAAAGGTATGTGAAAAAACTCCCTTTAAAGTGCATTAGTTTTTTGGTTCATTGGATTATTAATACCATTACATGTAAAAATATTCACTCACCAGACACTTTATTAGATACACCTTACTAGTACTGAGTTGGACCCCCTTTTGCTTTCAGAACTGCCTTCATCCTTCGTGGCATAGATTCAACAATGTACTGTAAATATTCCCCAGAGATTTTGGTCTGTATTGATATGATAGCATCACGCAGTTGCTGCAGTTTTGTCAGCTGCACATTCAGTATGCAAATCTCTCGTTCCACCACACCCCAAAGGTGCTCTATTGGATTGAGATCTGATACCTGTGGAGGCCATTTGAGTACACTGAACTTATTATCATGTTTAAGAAACCAGTCTGAAATGATTCACACTTTATGACATGGCACATTATCCGGCTGGAAGTAGCCATGAGAAGATGGGTACACTGATCGTGAAGGGATGGATATGTTCAGCAGAAATACTCAGGTAGGCTGTGGGGTTGACATGATGCTCAATTGGCACTAATGGGTCGAAAGTGTGCCAAGACAATATCCCACACACCATTACACCACCACTACCAGCCTGAACCATTGATACAAGGCAGGATGGATCCATGCTTTCAGGTTGTTGATGCCAAATTCTACTACCTGAATTTCGCAGCAGAAATCGAGACACACCAGACCAGGCAACGTTTTTCAAGTCTTCTATTGTTCAATTTTGTTGAGTCTGTGCACACCAAAGCCTGAGTTTCCTGTTCTCAGCTGACATAGGGTGGCACTCAGTGTGGTCTTCTGCTGCTGTAACCCATCTCAGGCCATTTGAGTACAGTGAACTTATTTTCATGTTCAAGAAGCCAGTCTGAAATTATTCCCCATTTATGACATGGGTATCCGGCTGGAAGTAGCCATCAGAAGATGGATATGGTCAGCAGCAATACTTAGGTAGGCTGTGGTGTTGACACGATGCTCAATTGATACTTATGGGCCCAAAGTGTGACAGGAGTGGCACCTGGTGTGGTCTTCTGCTGCTGTGGCCTCAAGGTTGGACGTGTCGTGCATTCAGAGATGCTTTTCTGCATACCTCGGTTGTAATAATTGGTTATTTAAGTTACTCGTGCCTTTCTGTCAGCTCGCACCAGTCTGGCCATTCTCTGACTTCTGCCATCAACAAGGCATTTGCACCCACAGAACTGCCATTCACTGGATATTTTGTCTTTTACTTACCATTCTCTTTAAACCTTAGAGATGGTTGTGTGTGAAAATCCCAGTAGATCAGCAGTTTCTGAAATACTCCGACCAGCTCGTCTGACACCAAAATGCCACATTCAAAGTCACTTAAATCACCTTTCTTCCCCATTTTGATGCTCAGTTTGAACTGCAGCAGATCGTCTTGACCATGTCTACATGCCTAAATGCATTGAGTTGCTGCCATGTGATTGGCTGATTTGCATTAACGAGCAGTTGGACTGGTGTACCTGATAAAGTGGCCGGTGAGTGTATATACAGGAGACCAGTCTTTCTTGTCTAAGTGGATGTGCAGTACAATATCAAGGTAACTACAAGGTATTAGTATATTTACCATATTTTCATGTGTCTTTTTTAAAATTATCTGAATCATGTTGTGACTTACATTCCAAAGCAGTTTTTCATATTTAATGTTAAGTAAACAAAATATATGCATTCCACAATTCCAACACACCCCCAGTTATCTGGAAATTAAATTGACATAACGAAAAATTATTGTTTATAGTAAATGTATATTTTGACATATGCATATAATTTATATGTATATTATTCATGTTCCTAGGCTGATTGATAGAGAAACAGAGATATATGTATACCTTGGTGGAAGCATGCGTACAAAGTAACATACAAACATGCTTTTTTACTGACTGAAGCAGCTTAAAGCAGTGCTTTACTCAAAGGCTCAGTACAGCTGAAGCTCTATAGCATCTGTGGCATCCTGTCGATTACCAAAAAACCCTAAAAATGTGTTTACAGCTGTGTACTTACAATGGAAGCCTGGCAGGCAAGTGGGAAATGTGAAACTCATATTTTTGTCAAATGAATCCTACAGTAAGAAATGTTATTTGAGCTTTCTAAATGGTCTAAATTGTCATTTTGAAAAGGGACAAGAGTTTTCTGAGTGGGTGGAAATAGATTTTTAACTGTATAAACCTTTCAAGACAGTCCTGCAATGAACTCAGAGGTTATTAATCGGTAGTTTGTGTTGCTGTTGAGCCCATCAGTCAGCGTAATTACAACATCATTTTAGAAAAATCTAGTTTAATAGACAAATTCCAGGTGAAGAACGACACACTCCATAATCTCGAGGAGAAATCTGAGAAATGCAGCTAATAAATCAAGACAAAAGATTCTTCAGCCGCCCACTACCATGAAACATTGCATAGCCTGTATGATGCGTGTACACTTTCAAGGTTTTTTTGCATATGCGTATCTTGTGATATTTTATATACAGTACATATAATAGTTTAGTTGTGCATTTAACGCTTCAATTCAATTCATCTTTATTTGTATAGTTCTTTTACAATGTAGATTGTGTCAAAGCAGCTTCAAATGCATTATAAACTGAACTAAACTGAACTTCAACACTGAAAACTGGACTGACACTGTTTCAATTTTTTATAATGCATGTGAAGCTGCTTTGACACAATCTACATTGTAAAAGCGCTATACAAATAAAGATGAATTGAATTTAATTTAATTGAATTATAAGAAATTGAAACAGTGCCTGTTCAGTGTTGGAGTTCAGTTTAGTTCAGTTCAGTGTGGTTTATTATTCACTGCTGAGAGTCCAAACACTGAAGATTAATCCATCGATGCGCAGCCCTAAACGCTTAAATGCATACCGCATATCTTTGGGTTGTCGCCCACTTAATATTTTTAGACTTTCTAAGTATCCATCAATCTATTTATTATAAAACATTATAACAAGGAAAAATACTATTATTAAATGTTTATAATATATAATATATATATTAAAAATATATATAATAGGGCTTTCCAAAAATTAATCGTGATTAATCACATCCAAAATAAAAGTTTAACATAATATTTGTGTGTGTACTGTGTATATTTTATTATGAATATATGAATACACACATGCATATACTTGATAAAATGTTGGTATATATTTAGATATATAAAAAAATATATGTGTATGATACAAATTCTACATTTGAATATGATGTAACTACTTTGATGTTACCTTTTTATGTAGTTTTGGCTTCTATGAATGTGTTTATCACATATACATAATAAATATACACACACACACACACATATTATGTCAAAACAAACTTTTATTTTGGATGTGATTAATCACGATTAATTTTTGGACAGCCCTAATTTATATATATATATAGTCTTGTATATGATGTTTGGATAGTGTCATTGAGCTTCCGATTGGCATTTGGGCTGGTTGTGTTATAGAAACCAAGTAATCCTGGTGAGGTCAAATATTTGGTTCATCCATACCTTTTAATGCATATCTTATTTATTCATATTATTATAATATTTACAAAACTCTTATTATGTGCATTCTTTCAAACATGAGCTTGTAAAGACTCAAAGCTCTGTAATTGTTGTATTATGTGTGCAGAAATACCAGCAACTGTTTCTATTCAGAAAATCCCTTAGTAATTACACTGCAATACAGTAGTTCATCCACCTAGCAAATTCAGTTCCCTTGCTAAAAAGAACAATTCAGGCTAAAATAATACACAGTTTTGTATGGAGGAATTAATTTTAGCAGTTCAACCCAAGCACAAGCTGCACATGCTTCTTTTCTAAAGCCTCTGTAATAACTTGTATTGAAAGCATTACCGTAAATTCAGTTTTTTTTTTGTCTTAAACTGAAGAAGCAGATGAAATTGTCTGTGGCAATACTGTTAACTGAGCTTAACTTGTTTTAAACCCAGTACATTAAGGCCATCAGTTCGAGCCTCTGCTTTTTGTAAAATGAGTTTGCAACACACATTCGCTCTATTACAATGGGAAACCCTGAAGCGATTCAAAGAAGGTTGCCTGTGATTGCTTCACTCCAAATGATGTTTCTGGCAATGCTTCTGGTATTACTTCAGTGGGCTTCTTTTATAACAATTGTATCACCCTTTATGTGTTAAGAACAGACGTTTGTAAAATGTGTAAATTAGAACAGCTCTAAGGGATTATTATCGTAAGTGTGGTTTGGAAATATATGTATTGAAATTGATGAAAAGTGGTGGGAACCATAGAGCCACTGAGTCAGTTCTTTTTACTGTGAAAAGGGGAAGCTCTTTTGTAATCCACAAAAGACTGTGCAATTAACATGATTTAAAGGTGCTACCACCGAAGCTAACTGCCAATGTGACCCGAGACTCTTTTATATGTACAAAAGCAGGGAATGTTTATTTTCTCCAGCACTGTAAATCTGTACCAAGCACAAATACAGATGCTATTGTGTGCTTCTTTTTTTATGAAAGGATGCAAAGAAGTGAAGTGCATTGCTAACTGTTACCATGGCTTTAGTTTGGCCTTTCATTCCATGCTGAAGACTACAGTGGCTCCATGTCTTACACAAAGTATCAGGTTAATCTAACCCTTTTTTAACCTTTTCCAACCTAATCTTTTTTTTCTTGACGAAAGATGAGGGGCTGTTAGTTCATATTGTTACTCATTTTATATGGTGAAGTTCTTTTATTTGTTTGAGCCATTAATATCTTTTTTCTTCCTATATGCTATATTTTTTGATAGTTGAAGTAGTTATGTCGCTGTTTTGTTTTTGTTTGCTATCAGTGATGGGAATAACGGTGCTGTAAATAAACGACATTACTAATGGCAATACTTTATTCAGTAACAAATGAGTTATTGTTTCCCCCGTTACAATGCTGTTGCCGTTATTGACAATAAAATGTGCGTTACTATATTTGAGGACCAGAGTTGCGTTTAACGTGTTCCTCTTAAGCGCGATACTGTATTCAAATTACATTTTTGGGAATGCAATAATGAAACAAAATACATTTTAAAAGTGTGTAATTTGATTACAGTTACTAAAGTCAATGTAATTTGCGTTATTTGTGTTATAAATATAGTTTTTGGAAGAATAAAATGTTTCTTTTAAATCACGTTTTCTGCTGCAACATCAGTTAATAAGCATGTGATTTTAAATTGCTGAAGAATAGGAGCTGAAATGTTTGCTGACAAGAGTGGTTGCTTCTTCAAGTGAAAATACAGACTCTAATTTTATTGAGCGTAAAAAAAATATATTGCTGTGAAATGCAGTCTATGTCCAGTCTCTAAAGAACTTTTGACTGCCTTTAACTTGATCAGCAACTTGTTCAAGCACTTGAAAAGAAAGCATTCTACGACAATACTTGTCGCCAAGGAGGACACCGGCACCCAAAAACATGGCAACCCAACTCAGCCTGAAACCAGCCAAATTACATTTTTTTTTGCAGTGTAGGGTATCTTCTGAATGTGAAGGGAAGCGTAGCTGCTTATAGGGCTGTTCACAAATTGGGATCGCATATTTTATAGTCATCACAAATTAGATTTTTTAAAAATGTAATGCATTAGTTACTTTTCCTGGTAATTAGTTACTTTTGTAATTATGAAACTTAGTTACTAATTTAGTTACTCATTTACTATTTGTGAGAAATTACTAACTATAACTAATTACTCTTTTAGAGGAACAAGCCCAACACTGGTTTGCTACCAGTGATGCTAATTTGCACGCGTTAATAGAATTAGTGTACATTTTTATAAATACCATTAAAGAATGTAGTTTTTCTGCACAAAGAGTGTGCAAAATGTAATTCATTTTTATTAAAGAGGATAATATCTTGTAATAATTACACAATCGATTTTCTTCATTAAGAAATTATTGAAAGTAGCAAGTAATGCATCTAAACATTTTTCCATACAATTATGATTTGATTCAGTTGAGTGGTATATAAATTGATCTGTTTATGTTAAGTGCATATTTTGCAGAACCAGTTATATTTTTATTAACTCACAAATGCAACAAATTTTTTTTTGAAGGAAATATACTAAATAACAGTTAAACTTTAAGCTACTTATCAAAGCTAAATTATATTGTCAATTTTAAGTTTCCTTTCCTGATTCACTGACAAGCTTGACTTATTTAATATTTCAGCTGGTTCTGGCAACATTTACGAATGACAAGTGCTTTGTCTGTCTGTCCATCTTTTTTTTTTCCAAATTAAAAAAATATCTGCAAAGCCCTAATTTGCATGCAAAAGCAAAGCAGAGACAAAGTTTTCAGTGTCTGTTTTTTTTTTTTTTTTGGCTGCTACAAAGGCTTTAATTCGTTGTGATTTGATGCACATGTCAATAGAATGATTATTACACAAAAATACACAATTTAGACAAAGTGCATATCTAAAATTCTAAATAAGTAGTTAACCTTATCAAACTACTTATCAAAACACAATGATTTTGTATTTTTTTTTTAGGTTTCATTTACTGATGCGTTGTCAAGTTTGTCATATTCCTGAGAATTTCAGCTGGCACAAGAAACATTTACAAGTGATGCACAAAACTAGACACTTTAGAGGAAATACATGAACCTGTTTTTTATGAAGGTATTGGTGTTATCATATCACTGATGCATCATATTGTTAGTCATTTAATTGGTGTATGACCCACAAATGCAATGTTAGACCCCTAATGACTCATCATGCATTGCAAAAATTGTCACTTCCATAACCAAATAAAAATAGATTTTTTTTTTGCCTTTAACTTAAGCTTGGGTCTTTGGGTTGTATAGGAAATATGTCAACACTGGTTTAAAAAAAAAACAAACAAAAAAAACAGCATGTTTTTTTCAGCAAAGGAAAGTTTAAGCTCTTAGGGATTTGAAGTAACAACGTTTTAATCTCTGTTGATGTGAATGCCTTTTTGAGTTTTTTTTATGTCACTGTTACCCTTTTCTCTCACCTTTAATGTCTTGTGCAGATCTTTTGAGTAATAGTATAGTCACTAGTTTTCGCAAAAATTGCTCGTGCTCATTTATCACTCCCCAAAAAACTGCTCAGACTGCATTCTGAAGGCGAGGATCATAAGGCCGTATTTGTAGAAGAACGACCTGTCCTCCGGCATTTGGGCCAGTCAGTCGTGACCATTATTGTTTTTAATGAAATCTTCCCTCCACCAGTGCCTGACTTTTTATTGCATTATTGCCTCTCTCAATTCTTTTTCCTGCCTTCCCCAGGCTGAGCTGGCATTTTCCTCTCTTTTTAATATCCACAATTATTTCAACATTAGACGAGACGTTACTTTGAGCTGTCTCAACAGACCATCCATCTTCGCATCTGCTTCCTTTGTTCTGGGAAGAGCAACAAAACCTTCCTGTGAAGTAAAGAGGGAAATTATTTTTCCTTCTTTAAGCTGAAGTGCAGAGACCACAACGATTCCATTTCCATTAATCTCAATCACAATCTTTTCTCACAAGTTCTAAGTTGTTGCCAATCTTTTAAAAGAAACACTCCACTAAAAAAGCTTATTTTACAAGTGCCCTAGAGTTTAGTTTTAGTTTAGTTTTACCATTTTTCAATCCATTCAACCGATCTCAGGGTCTGACGGGAGCACTTTTAGCTTAGCTTAGCATAGATCATTGAATTGGATTAGACCATTAGCATCTCATTCAAAAAATTCAAAAAGGGCTTTTGATTTTTTTTATTTTCTTATTTTAACAACTCCCCTAGAGTTAAACTGTTGAGTTTTACCATTTTTTAATCCATTCAGTCGATATCAGGGTCTGACAGGAGCACTTTTAGCTTAGCTTAGCATAGATCATTGAATTGGATTAGACTAATTGCATCTTGTTAAAAAAAATCACAAAAGGCTTTCAATGTTTTTTACATTTTAATGTTGCTATTTTGTAGACTGATATGGCTAGGAAATACTAACATTTGATCCTAATAATCTTTGCTGTAACCTTGCTGGGGACTATTTTCAGGTGCTGCCTAACATCATTGTGCCTGCTGTAGCCATGAAGCAGCAGCAAAGTTCTTTGAATAATAAGCTACTGTAAAATGAGAGTATAGTTCCCAGCCATATCAACCTACAAAATATATTTTTAATTTTTCACGTCTTGTTTTCTGTTGGTCTTACAGGTTTAAAATATTTTTCCAAGCTTTAAATGGGAAGATTATTGAAATTGTTTTTATTGTGTCTAATCCAATACAATGATTTATGCTAAGATAAGCAAAAAATGATTTTGCAGTCCTAGAGATCGACTGAATTGAAAAAAATATATAAAAATAAAAAAATATTCCTTTAACACTTTACAATGCACGTTTGGGGAAAATTCTATGTATAAAATTTGTCTTTGTTTTCATTCATGATTTTAAAATCATGAAATACAAAAGATTAAATTGTCATCATCATTGTCATAAATTATCACAGCATTGGCGCATTTAAATAGAGGTATAAATGAACAATCTCAAAACAGTTTCATTTTGACATGGGCATGCCCAACAATACATTGACCTCAAAGGGAAATAGAGTTTTGTGGCAGGCTTTAGCAAAGCTGCATTTTAGTTTCCACCTACATTATAGAAAATTCAAATGTGATAATAGCAGACATCTCACCGCTCCATTGAGGTCCAAGGGTCTCCCGCATATTGATAGCAGCTCCTTGATGCATGTAAATTATATACAATATCTCAGGAATCCAGTAAGTGAGAGAGAAACCCTGTTTCCTGTGTAGAAATGTGCATTTTTGTGTGTGCTGATTTGGCTTCCCAAATGCTATTAAATGAACCATCCGAGTTATATTGCTCACGAATGAGCAGCTGAAAATGAGAAGGGATGTGATGTTTGGTGCTCAAGTCATTTAAATTGAAATTAGCCTACTGTCTATTATGTGTACTACAATGTGTTGTGGTTATAAATGATTATATTTATTAATTTTGTATTTGTTTGATATTTTATTAAAGGCATATTAATGAGTATCAAATTATATTAATACGGAGAAATTGGCAGACAAGAGACTTCCAGACAAGTACTGCTATGGGAAAAATAGTTCTAGTTATTTATTTTATCATTTTTATTGTTATATTTTTACTAAATAATTGTATAAACCATTTACATACAGTACAAAATAAATATTTGTCATTCAATTTTGCTTTTAATGTTGTATTTATATTTGGTTGTATTTCAGGCCTATTCATGAAAAATATTTTTTAAACTTTAAACTAATAATATTTAAATTCACATTTAATATTTACATTTTCATTTAGTCGTTTAGCAGATGCTTTTGTCTAAAACAACATACAATTGAGGAGGCATTAAGCGATTCAACAAGAAGAGCTAATACACACAAGAACTGCTAGTTATACAAAGTAACTTGTTCGCACTCAGAGAATTTAGTGCTTTTTTTGGAGAGAAAGAGAGGGAGTTTCTACAGGTGGTTTATCAAAGCCAATCACCTGTTTGAAGCACACTTCATAAATGCACAGTGTTTGTTTCGATTAATGTGTCAGTGAGATGAATGAGTGTGTTTTCTACAGGTGGTTTGTTAAGCCCACTCACCGGTGTGAGGCACCTTCAGAATTTAAAGTAGTTTTGGTTGGTGTGTGGTGAGGTGGAGGAGAGAAAAAGGACCTTTGTTTTATTCATGTGGTTTTAGGTGCTCTTGGAAAAGATGGGTTTTTAGTTATCATTTGAATGATACCAGTGAATCCCCGTGTCTGTGTGGGAATGTGAAGATCATTCCACCAGCGTGGAGCATTGAATGAAAAGGTTTTGGAATTGACTATTTACAACTGTCTATGTATTTGTGAATTGTCATCAAGAATTGAAAGACATTGAAAGTCAGTCCAGTGTTATTCTGAACCCCACTGATTTAAATTTGCACAAAAGAAGTTTTCCTCAAAAAAAAAAAAAGTTACACAAAAGAAAGCTTTACAACAATACAACAACAAACCCAATTTCAATGTCTCCTTAAATTCAAATTCACTACCTCAATTCAAATACTAGGCATGCAGAATCTTTTACAGTATTTAAAGTATCCCTGAAGGCTCACTTTTGACTTGCCTATTGTGAGGTGTATTTTTGATCTGCTGAAATATTTCTGACTTGTTTTATTTTTATATTTAATTTTGTATAACCTCCGCATAACTGTTTTTTCTGCTATCCTTGTCTCTTTTAAGTCCTAAGCGATTTGAGAATCAAGTTTTAAAGGTGCTATGTAAATTTTTTTTATTTTTTTAAATTAAATGTTAAAATATCTCTCATACAGCACACTATGAAGTGCAGTCAGTAAGATAATCTTAAATATGTTTGCATATACTGTACCAGCGAGGACTAACATTCATTCAGTCATTTTCCTTTGGCTTAGTCACTTTATTTATCAAGGGTTGCCACTGCAGAATGAACCTCCAAATATTCCAGCATATGTTTTATTTTGCGTATGACCTTCTAGTCACAGTACTGGGACAAGGACTAACAGGGCTTTGCTAACCGATGAAACCTTGACCTTTTCACAATGATCTTCCAACAGCACCAATCTTTGAAGTTGCTTCTAAGCGAAAATATCCCAAACTGAAAATCACACTTTTGTGTGTGTGTGTGTGTAAAATCATATCATACAGGAAATCCAGTCAGAGATTTGCCTGCATCAAGACGCCCACCTTACTTTTCTTCTGATCATATTCTTTTTTATTGTGTGTGCCTGCTCTCATACCTTCTCTCTCCCACACGTCCCATTCACCATGAACAAAATACAAGTAAATGGAGCTTGTGGCTATGGAGATGGATGGAGCTGAAGGCTGGTGACTTCATCAGAGCGAGTAAACACTCATTGGCTGTTGACAGGTGAGAGCCTCCGAGATTTTGCTCTGTAATCTTCTTCTGAAGAGCGTTCACACTCAGCCAGAACAACACCCGAGGCCATTTTCTTATTATCTAGCTGAAAAAAAGCCCTTTTTATAAATTTCCTCCACCTTTTAAAGCAAGAACTGAGAATCAACGGCTGCTTTAATAAGCATATACAATCTCTTTTCTTCTTTTATTTTCTCTTTTTGGGGTTTACTTCAATAAACAAGCACATGTAATTGTTCAAATTATGCTTGAAAATTAAATTCCCAGCTTTTATTGCTATTTTTTGTGGTCTGAGCGAACTCTAAACTGTCTGCTCTTTTCTTTTACATATCGCTTTGCAAATGAAATAGTTTTAGTTTAATTTTTTTTTTCACCCACACAGTATTTCTGAGTAAGAAAGTCATATTAAAACAGAAGTACTGAGATAAATGTATGTTTGAAGCTGAAGGCAAAATCATTAGCTTGCTTTGTTAAACATAATTAACTGTAAAATAATTAAATTTTCAGAGTCACAGAACTTTTAATAATTATAGTTTGTAATTACTAAGTTATTTTGTCTTTGCCATGATTACAGTACATCATATATTTTACTAGTTATTTTGCAAGATACTAGTGTTCAGCTACAGAGCAATTTAAAGGCATAACTAGGTTAATTAGTTTATCAAGGCAAGTTAGGTTAATTAGGCAAGTCATTGGACAACAGTAAGTAGGAGAGTGAGTGGGTGAGTAAGTCAGTCAGTCAGTCAGTCAGTAAGTGAGTGAGTGGCTGTTTCTCAATTCCAAGAACGCAAAGAACGGACTCGTGTTCTTGTAGAGACTGGTCTCGCCAGGTCACATCGGAAGAATGAATTCGTGAGACCGCGAGGACAGAGAACGCATCCTGTGAGAAATGAGACGCTGCGTTTTTCCTGATGGTCACATGACCCTCACACATCTTTAACCAAATTTTTTTTTTAAATTATGGCATCCATATTGCACAATATATATTATGCATAAAGACTTTACAAATGTATGCTGCACAACGCAAATAAAACAGATTTTAATATGAATTTCAACAAATAAACACCCTTACTACGTTCATACCTTTAATAAGATTTTTATGGTAATGTTTACTTTCAACGTCTCATTTAGGGAAACTCCTGAGACAAAGATGACTTCTGGGACTTCTAGAGCGAGTTCGGTGCTCAAGTCTGAATCAGTGCATCCTTTATATCAAGAACACATCCGGGGACTCTTATGCATCCTCCGTTCTTGCGGTTATGAGTATTGGAACTGAACTTCGAAAGACGATAATGACGTAACACACGAACATGAGGATGCAAGATCGCTGAAGAGCGCATACTAAGAAACAGCCAGTGAGTCAGTAAATAAATCAGCAAGTAAGTTAGTAAGTTATTGAACAAGTTATTCAGTGAGTAAGTAAATGAGTCTGTGAGTGCATCAGTAAGTCAGTCAGTAAATAAGTAAATATATAGGATATATTCATTATATATATTAATTCATTCATTCATTCATTCATTCTTTCATTCATTTTCCTTCGACTTAGTCCCTGATTTATCAGAGATCGCCACAGCGGAATGAAGCACAGCGGAATAAACACACTCTTATTAACACACATACACACACACACACACACACACACACACACATACACTATGGCCAATTTAGTTATTCAGTTCACCTAACCTGCATGTCTTTGTATTGAGGGGGAAACCAGAACATCCGAAGGAAGTCCACTTCTTGCTGTGAGGTGACAGTGCTAACCACTGTGCCACCGTGTGAAAATATTTGAAAATAGATTCAGAATTTATCAGGAGGGCTAATAATTTTGCCTTCGATTGTACTTTAAAAGTAAGCGTATGCTTCAAATGAAGATGTCATTAATGTTACTTCCCAGCAAGCACACAACCTCTTATGACATTGATCTTTAGTTCTATTTTGGTTGCGATGTCAGGTGACCAAATTTTATAGTTAATTTGCTGTACTGATGTCAGCTGGTGGTGATATTTAGTTGGTATTAGGCTGTGGCATTAGCTAACCAAAATCCAACATCAGCTTAACGTCATGATATGACATCCATACAACAGCAGTAGACGTTTATCTTTGGTTGATTTTTATGTTGTGCAAATGTCTTCATGTTGGAGTCTGACCTCAAACTGATGTTGGGTTCTGACGTCAACCCGTTTTTCATGCTCAGCATAATTGAGTGCACCCCATTTTCATGCATTCATGCATTGATTCATGCATTAATGCAAATTTTCTTTTCGGCTTAGTCCCTTTATTAATCTGGCATCACCACAACGGAATGAACCGCCAACTTATCCAGCATATGTTTTATGCAGCAGATGCCCTTTCAGCTGCAACACATAGCTGGGAAATACCTCACACTCTTACTGTATTCACACACATAAACTACAGACAATTTAGCTCACCCAATTCACCTCTACCACGTTTCTTTTGACTTTTGAGGGGAAACTGGAACATCTGGAGGAAACCCACGTGAACACGGGGGGAACATGCAAACTCCACATGCCAACTGACCCAGCCGAGGCTCGAACCAGCGACCTTCTTGCTGTGAGGAGACAGCACTACCCACTAAACCACCGTGCTGGCCACACCCCATTTTGGAAATTAATATTTTTGTCTATTTCTCAGTTAATATAGGCAATGTATTTTGGTGCATTTAAACAAAAGAGATTTATTAAGCAGATATGCTTATTAAAATAATATTTAATCGGAAAAGTGTTAAAAGTCAGAAAAGTGTTATAAATTAATAATATTTTAGTCACTAAATTTAGAAATTGAAAGATAATACAATTAAATTCAAGAAAACTATTGCAAAATAAAAAAATTACAAACTACAAATTTTAAACAAAATTTAAATTTTTTTATATCTATTTTTTCCCTCACTTTTAAATTTGTATTTAATATTTTTCTATAACACATCAGTTTAGGTGTACTAGTTTTTGGACCGTTATCGTAAATTATTTTGTTAGATTACCACCAGATTTCACTTCAGTACTGGCTAATTTAATGGATATGCACAAACATAGTATTGTATAGCTTCCTATTAACAATATGAATCTAAAAGATAGATTTTTATGTTGGGCACTTATATATGCTGAGCACTGTACAACCAAAATTCAAAGTTAGTCTGACGTTGCAGTCCAATGTAGCAAACCCAATACACACCAACTGCTCTGTCCTCAAACCTGTCATAATTTAATGTCCAGGCAGTGAGGTTGATTTAGTCACAAGCTCCAAGATCAGTCAGTCCACTGATTTCCACATGCCTCTCCACATTAGCCTCATTTAGCACATTAGCATTCCTTCAGCTGCAAATGGGAGTGCGGCGTGAGGCAAGCGTGTTTATAAAACACCAGCTTCACTGTGAATGAACTTAATGACACGGTGTCTTCTAGAAGAAGTGTGGGTGCTTCCTTGATGCCCGCGGCCCTGTCATATCGCTCGCTCTCCACACATTGTTTTTGGCACCAATTTCTTCACTCAGCGCTCATCATCTGTTTGCCACTCAGATTGGCAATGGGCTTTTTAAAAAGGCAGCGGAAAGCAAGGACTGCAGATGGCCGGGACACATGGTAAACGGGGCTACAGAGACACAACGTTAGCTGCAGTGAACGATTAATGAGAAAACATACCCGTACTCTCCAGCCAGACTCGCTTTCATCTCTCTTTCTTTCCTTTTTTGTGTCTTTCACTTCTCTCCTTTTGGCTGTGCACTTCCAATGGAAGGGGAAAATGGGTCTGCCGACAAGAGAAGGGCAGATTTCCTCTTGCGTTTGCAATCCTGGCCTGACTCTCGTTTTTTTTTTACTCTGCAACGTCTCCTTGATCAGCACTTCTCATCTTTATTCACTTCATTAGAGTCGTCTTTTCCCTCCGGACACTGTCTCTCTCTCTTTTGGGGAAGCTTTTCCGATAGCTCTAAGTTCCTTAATTAACCAGGCAATTAATACAGAGAAAAGGGGCCTTGATGGGAGAAAAACAGTGACAGCGATCGGGAAACGGGCCAGGAAAAATGCTTGTTATGCTGTCCGTGTCGGATGCTAAACATGCAAAATTCAGATTTCCTCACAACATGTATGTAGGCTGTGTATAGAGTTTTGAAATCAAAACTTGGTGGATTGATTTGTTGCATTTTAAAAATGATGATTATTATTTTTAATTCAGTACACCCAATAATTTACGTATGTGAATATATTATTATTATTATTAGAATTATTACTATTAATCATTCATTCATTCATTCATTTTCTTTTCAGCTTAATACCTTTTATTAATCAGGGGTTGCAACAGCGGAATGAACCACCAACTTATCCAGCATATGTTTTATGCAGCGGATGCCCTACCAGCTGCAACCCATCACCGGGAAACACCCATACATTCTCATTCACACACATACACTACGAATAATTTAGCTTACCCAATTCACCTGTACCGCATGTCTTTGGACTGTAGGGGAAAACGGAGCACCCGGAGGAAACCCACGCGAACATGAGGAGAACACGCAAACTCCACACAGAAATGCCAACTGACTCAGCCGAGGCTCCAATCAGTGACCTTCTGGCTGTGTGACGACAGCACTACCCACTGCGCCACTGAGTCACCCCATTACTATTTTTGTACTAGATTTTTGTACTTTTTAAAAATATTAAATTACATTTAGAGTGACTGTTTTGAATATATTTCACAATTTAATGTATTCACAAGATTTAAAACTGCATTTTTAGCAGTCATTTCTCCACGCTTCACTGTCACATGATTTTCAAAAATAGTTGTGATATGATAATTTTGTTCTAAAAAGTCATATTATTATCAAAGCTGAAAGCAGTTTTGCTGCATCATAAATTTTGCAAAAATATTAAATAGGACTTTTATTCATTCATTAATTTTCTTTTAGACTTAATCCCTTTAATAATCTGGGGTCGCCACAGCGGAATGAACCGCCAACTTATCCAGCACAACTTATCCGCAACCCATCACTGGGAATCCATACACATTCCTTCACACACATACACTATGGACAATTTAGCTTATTCACAAGTCCATAAGCACAATTTAGCCCATGAACTGGAGCACCTGCAGAAAACCCACGCGAACACTGGGAACATGCACACTTCACACAGAAATGCCAACTCAAATCAGCGCTCTTTTTGCTGTGAGGCGATTGTGCTACCCACTGCACCACCTTGACGCATAAATAAATAAATACATTTTAATATTGATTAAACGGCTATAAAAATGGTACAATAGAGCACCAAATCAACATATTAGACTGACTACTTTCCAAAATACTAAATTTGTGTATAGAGTGAATTTCCAATTTATTAAGATTAATTTACACATTTTATCATCATATATTTTGTTTTATGATATCTACTTATTTAACTTTTAGCATTAAAAAAGTGCCTTGATTTGTATTTTCATTTACATTTTGAAAAATATGATAGGAAACGGTTTGAAAGTGGCTTCCTTAACACTGCCACAAATACATTGTGTTGCATCGCTCCAGTAATTACAGAACATATCTGTATATCACCTGAGGCAATTTAAATGATCATTATTATAAAAGATCTACTTATGAAATATAAGTCGTTAGATGGGTTGATCTGAATAATGTGTCCATAGCAACAGAATTGCATCCTGTGCTCATTGGTTTTATTCATAATGGGAACATTAAGGCTCAAACATCTTCTCCAGTGAAAAACTCATTAGCCCCCTGTCGATGTGAGCATCTTTTTGTGGCAAATACGACCGCGGTGACTAAAAAATAAAAAAAATAAATAAAAATTGCTCTGAAGCTGGACTGGAAAAAGAGCTGTTATTAAAGCTCGGTGTTGTCAAAGCCGGTTGTGGTTAAAGATTTAAAAGGTCTTTGAAAGTGAAAATCTCTCCTCCTCCAAACCCGTAAAATGGGTCATTGCAATGCAGGACTGACTTGTCGCGTTAACGCATTTCTGCGTTCCGACAACAACCCGAGATTGATATCTCTCGACCTTGCCATGTTAGCGCTGCGCCAAGAGCTGCTTGCTGTTTTTAGTGTTTTTATTTTTTTTCAAATGAATGAGGGATGGAGGAAAGGAGGGAGGGAGGGCTACATGGCAATGCTTGCTGCCCAGTTCCCCGGCCTCCTAATTAGGGAGTAGAGTTCTGATAACCCTGATGGATTAATGTG
>CAIGQQ010034181.1:1730543-1744750 GCA_903798035.1 Danio albolineatus | reverse complement strand
ACGTTTAATTTTGTGACAGCCTTAATATATATATATATATATTTGTCAGCATATATATATATATATATATATATATATATATTTTCATTTAAATAGTGTATACTGTAAGTAATATTATTGGAATATTTTTTTCTGCATAACAATAATTTAAAGCCAACTTAAAAAGTGCAATTCGCCTTTATGGAAACTCCTTGTAGAGGTATTTTTCTCAAATATAATGATGTTTTACTCATAATTACCACGGCATAACACAGTATATGATCAGCAAAATCTGAATTGGCTTTTCTGCAGAGCAATTATATATGCTATCAAATATGAGGGTCACTACCACTTGATGTTGGATCTGTAGAATAGGCTGTCAGGGATCAAAATATTGATTTTAAAATGTTGGAATAGTTTGTGATCACAAATATTAGGCAAATGCTGAATGTACTGGGGAAATGTGTTCGGGTGATGACTAAAATCATCTGCTCAAACTCAACTTCAAGTTAAAAAAGCTAACAAATATGCTTTATTTGTTACTTGTTTTTAAAAGATGAGGAGAGATTTGTGCTACTGCTGCAGTTAAATTGGTCATTGGTAAAACATTAATTCTTATAAGGGTTAATACACTGTATGTTAGTACATGTTTTTAAGCATATTGGGAAAAAAAATACACTACTATTTAAAGGTTATAATTTCTGCAGCTGACCTTATTGCATATGCATTTGTATGAGTTTCATTTTTAGATGGCAAATTTTGCTGAGATTTTTATTTAAATGAGTCACTGTAATGAGGGATGAGGCTGATGCTGTGTTAGGAGCCAAGTGCAGAGTTTTATTAAAAAGAGTTCAGCAAATCCAAAACAATATTAAAACATCTTTTATGTCATAACAGACATAACGGCCTAATTGAAGGCACGTGATAGCGACACCCGGTGGTTATTTATTGAATTACGTTTATTTTTGTACAGCGGGCCAGATTCTATTAATATTTATAAAAAAGCCCCGTAGTTTGGACACCCCTGTACTAGAGGGTGTTGGCTAAAATTTTTGCAAATTTGAATTACATTGCCTAGAGCAGGGGTTCCCAAACTTTTAAGCCCGGGACCCCCAAAATAACATAAATATAAATATATAAACCTTGCACACTTACCAAAAGGCCCAAGTCTATTCATCGTTTAATTGTGGAGAACGCCACTCGGAGACCATCCTCCATGTTCAGTTGTGGCCTGTATTTATTGTTAATGTACGAGTGCTGTAAAGAAAAGTTTAACCCGATGCCATAAAATCAGTGTGCCACATCTGACGCTATTGCTGTGTCTTTAATATAACGTAATCACTCTAGGTGTTGCAAGAAAAAATCGAAAGGCTGATGGCTTTTTATTTGCGTGTTGGTTTTTTTACTGTTTATTATTAGCATGGTAACAATGTTAGTATCAACTACTGTTTTGTTCTTTAATAGTTTTTTTTATAAAATATGGTCATTATAATAGTTTAATGTAATAATATTAGACTTTTGGAAATCACCAAGCGACAGCTCCTCCCGCCCCCTCATAGTCCGGCGACCCCCACTTTGAGAACCACTGCCCTAGAATATGTTTTTTTTTTACATTTTCAGATGCACGTCCTTGTAAACGTCCACAAGAATACGGGCCTTGTTGTACACATCACCTAGCCAACTACTGAGACCCTTTCCTATACCCAACCAATAGTGTTTTCAAAAGCAAACATAAGTGAAAAGTGCACTGTGACCACATAGTTTTACCTTGATTTTGCATTGCTTTAATCTCTTTTGTAAAAGCGTGCTTTACCAGACTCAAATCCGAGAACTCTACATCAAAAGTACAACACTGTAAAATGTGAGCTACTGAACAAACTGACCACACCAAAAAAGTTGTGCATATGGAGATACATAGGTAAGGCAAACATATTTGATTACAAATCATAAACACAGTTAAGTTTTGTGGTTTTTATTTGGTGTTCTGCAAAGAATTAAAATATTTTTTTATTTGTTGATAAATTGTCCCAGTAAATATCATTAATGTGAAAAGGAACAAAAGTTGTTGACCTCATACTGCCCTTTAGTGATCTCTTAATCTAGAAAAAGGAAGCCAAGCTTATGTTTAATTGAGTCATTGTGGTTTCATGAACATGTAAGCTGAAGCACATATTTCCAACCAGCCTGTTTTGCAATATGCTCTGTTTTACGTGGTGCATTGGAGACAGAGGAACTGTGTTTTTAATACCTCTCAAAAGCAATCAGTTTTAAACATTAAACCCAGCTCTGACTTTAACTTTCAACCGATAGCGTTAAGCAATTCATTCACCTTGTTCGGTTTTAATTTTCAAACACCTGATTATTCTGCCTGCTTCCCTGTCAGGATGCAATTGTAAATGCATTACTGCAAGTGTCATGTGTTTGTTTTCACAGACTGAGGGATTAATCGAAATGATGTTCTGTGATTATCAACAGCATGACATACAGTAGATGTTGATAGAGCTTACGCACAGTCCACAGATTAACAGATACAACAGATATCCACTCTGAGACAGGCAGATGAGGTAAGCAGATTAGAAAAGGCTGTAAAACCGTCTGCAATCACACCCTGAATGTAGTAGAAGGCTCTCAGGGAGGCAGAGGAGGTTTAGGGGGAGGCGTGTGAAGTATCATTAATCTTGAAGTTAATTGAGTTTTTAGATGTGTATAGGCCAAAATATACTTTTATATTTTTTAGCGATAGTCATTTTGCCACACAGCCTTTCAAAGTATTCTTGATTTGATGTCTTCCACAAACACGGGCCCTCAAAGGTACAAAATCTGTCACTAGGGTAATGTCATTTGTCATTATGGTAATTTTGCACTGTACAGGTGGACATTAGTACCTTTAGGGTACACTTTAATGACATTTAATGACCTGGAAGGAACAAAAATTTACCTTTTGAAAAGGTACTACATCACTGACAGATGTTGTGTGCATGCGCAGTAAAGAGCGTCATCCTTGTCCATTTTCTCCTTTTTTCCCCTCAAAAAGCATCACGAATGTAAGTTATGGTTATAGTTTAGTACACATAAATGCTTTTAAAAAGGCATCTGCTGTTTTTTCCATGTTTGGTCAATGTTTTTTTTTCTTTTTTCTTTTTCTGACTGGGAAATCGGTTCAGTTTTGACACCAATTAAAGTATAAATCACCAAAACAAACAAACAAACAAAAAAAACATCCTCATTTACTCATCCACTTGTTCCGAAACTGTTTGAGTTTCTTTATTCCCATGAACACAAATCAAGATATACTGAAAAAATGCTGGAAAAAACAGCCATTGACTTCTATAGTTTTGCTGTTGTTGTTGTTGTTATTTTTCCTACTATGGATGTCAATGGTTAGCTTTCCCGCCAAATTCTTCAGAATATGTTGTTTTGTGTAGAAGAAAGAAGAAGTAAATTCATACACAGTTAAAAATGTAATGACAAAAAGTAACGACACCAAATATGTTTATTTTGTGTGATCTGCCCTCTGTTTGTTTGTTTTCTTGTTATATATTTATTTGTTTTACTTTTAAATGATTTTTAATTAGAAAATAGAACAAACAGATGGCTGCTCCTCACGGAGACTGTCGTCAAGCTGAAACCAAAAGCAAAACAGAAAATGGCCTGGTCCTCTTTCGTCTTCCACTCTCCATCCTCCTTTTATAATCCAGGGCTCCTCCGTGGGACTCAAGGCCGGTTCCTAGAATAAGTTAGTCAGGTTTCAGGAAAAAAAAAAAAAAAAGTTAAACTTCATATTTTAATCAGTTTGATCGATGTAAGTTGAGATGACTAAAGAAGGTAATTTGATTTAACTAAAAGGCAGTAAGAATTTTTTCAGCTCTTTAGCTGCCTGCTCTACCAAATGGGTGACCATATTTTGACTGTTTTAAATAATGACTTTGTCATATTTATAATTATTAAATATTTATTGTGTCAGTCATTATCAATGAAATTTTAATTAATGGTTTACACACACAGCATTGTTGGTTTACAAAAATCAAACAAACATAATCATTTTGCACTGCTGCACTTGGTTTTTTGGTTTTACTGTAACAAAACAAAACTGGAAAACGTGTTAAATGAGAATCTGAAATATTTTAAAATAATTTTCATGGTCTTAATTTCATCAAATTTTCTGATTTTCATAGTATATGTAGTAATTCTGGTACTTACCATAAATCGACGTATCCACATATAACCATTTGGTAGATGCTGATAATGTAGAAACTATGGGATGTGTTAGAAAAAAGTGTTGCATGTGCTTAAGGAAATTCTGAGGATATTGAAAATGTTTTTTGGTGAACTACCCCTTTAGGTAAGGCATAAATAATTCAAAATGCATGTGCAAGATGTGTGCATTCTGTATGCACACAGATGTTCATATGGATCACTTGTCTCACAGTCTTATTCTTTACAATGATTTGTCAATGGAAAATGGAAGTTCCCCAAAGTGCAACCAAAATATATATTTTTAAAATATGATAGTCGCCAGCAGAAAAAGATGGATACAAATCAAAATGGACTTAAACCCTTCTATGTTTTCTGTTTGCAGGGTTTTAGATGAAGTTCTGCAGAAACTGGTGCATCTTGTCCAGGAGGAAGAGTGTGTGAGTGTTTCACAGGCACACACACGCATGGACATAACACTTCCTATTTCCTGTACTCACATTACACCCTTTCTGTGTTCAAACACACACACGCATAGAGTACAAAGGCTTTCAACAGTCTGCTGTGTGTATTACAGCACTAGTGATTCATCCATCCTTCCTTCACTCTCTCTCTCCTTCTTTCTTTCTAATCTCTCTCCTTCAGGGCACGTAGTCCTCTCACTGCAGATATCGCCTTGCTTGATCAATTATTAAGCACTGTTTTTACAGATCACAGACATTGCAAACTCACTCTTACACACATACACACACACTCTCTGGTTTTCTGGCAGGCCCTGCAGAGTTTGTCTCTGGCCGAATCCAGGCTGCGTTCGAGGGGCACTGTGCTGGTAAACGCTCTGGGCAGCAATGCCTGTCTGAAAAAGGTGGATCTGAGTGGGAATGGACTTGATGACACGGGAGCGAGGATGCTCAGTAAAGCCCTTCAGATCAATACTACGCTCAGGTACCAGTGCGATGGAAGGACAGGGTTACCGCAGTACAGTTTAAAAAGAGATTGTTTGGGATGCTGGTACTGTAGGTCCATGCAGCATCCCAGCTGTGCTAAAAGAAACATCATAGGGCTGACAAAATACTTGTTGACCTGAGAAGCCGACCATTCAACCATGTCAATGAGTTTTCTAGTCATGTTATTTTCCTTAGAATACTTTGCAAATTTCTGCTGAATTGAGTTCGTGTGATTTAAATGCTGGAGATATGCAGACACCCTTTTTTAATGAAAGCATTTAGGTAATTTACTAATGGGTGATTTAAATGAACATTGTAATAAACATGTCTATTGACTGAGATAAATATCAGCGTTGGGTAGCGTGTCGCCTCACAGCAAGAAGGTCACTGGTTCGAGCCTTGGCTGGGTCAGTTGGCATTTCTGTATGGAGTTTGCATGTTTTCCCTGCGATCGTGTGGGTTTCCTCCGGGTGCTCCGGTTTCCCCCACAAGTCCAAAGACATGCAGTATAGGTGAATTGGGTAAGCTAAATTGTCAGTAGTGTATGTGTGTGAATGTGAGTGTGTATGGATGTTTCCCAGTGATAGGGGAAAAGGGAATAATGGGACTGAGCCGAAAAGAAAATGAATGAAGTCCAAAGACTATAGGTGAATTGGGTAAGCTAAATTGGCTGTAGTGTATGTGTGTGAATCATGTATGAGTGTTTCCCAATGATGGGTTGCAGCTGGAAGGGCATTCGCTGCGTAAAACATATGCAGGATAAGTTGGCAGTTCATTCCGCTTTGGGAACCCCAGATTAATCAAAGGACTAAACTGAAAAGAATATGAATGAATGAATAGAATTGGTGTTTTTATAACCTTTCAGTCTATCAAACAATATGAACTGATTTGACTGTTTGTTTAAATATTTTTTAAATATTATAGTTTTATACATTTTTTCTCGAATTGGTCATTTGAATTGGTGATGTTTCTTTAAAAAAACAAAACAATTATTCATTAACTTTTATTTATTTAAAGAGTCCCTATTATAGGTTTTTGAAAATGTCCTTCCATACAGTGTGCAACACAGCCCTAAGTGAATGAAAATATCCAGCTGATGTTTAAATTTGAAAGTGCACCTTGTTTAAAAATATACTTTTTTAATAAAAGAGTCGACTCAGTCGTTTAAATGATTCGCTGTTCGTCCGGATCTTTTGCCTTGTATTGATATCGACACGAAACAATACCAAATATGAAGTGCTGGATCCGGTAAAACGTGAATGCACCTTTCCCTTCAAACACTAGCAGAGTGCGTGTGTGTGGGACGGATCATATCTGAAGATGAGTAAACATTAATACGTGAATGTTCTGGTGATTAAAGCAAGGGGGGTTCATCGGCCATTTGTCAGAGCTTGACAGGAACTTTAACAGTACACAGTTCATGGACCAGTTTCTTCCTCCATTTCTCAAGTGTAAGTGTGATTTAAAATAATTGCCTCGTTGTTTTCTGTAGCTTGCAAAATATGTATTTAATTGTGTTTTGTTACTTGTAACTCGTCCGCGTTGCTTGTAGTGTATCTGGTTAACTCTTCATATTCACATATCGCGTTTCAAAATAGTTCAGCTTTTGCCACTGTGTGGATTAATACTGAATGTATGTCGTTGTTTTTACTTATGATTAAGAATAGAGCAATATGCTGGTGTTTACTGCATTTCTTTAATGCGCTCCTGCGTTGGGCTAACACTCTGCACTCTGACTACTTCAACATTGTTGATAGACTGCATTTCTCTCAGTCTTGTGCTGAATGCAGTTGACCAATCAGCGCAGTTTAGAATGGCGCTAAGGAGGGGTTTGGGAACAAATGAATTGCCGAACAGATATGGCAGTCGTTGGGATAATTAAGTAAAATAAATGCATTGACCTTGCATGCATATCAGCCTGCTGTTGGAGACCCCAAATACCGAAATATGAACTTTTTAATGCATAATGGGGCCCTTTAATAATAATGAGATAATCTATTTAATTACAAAGTTCTGTGTTTGTTGTACAGTATGTCACTTTTATATGTGTTCAGTTGTTAATTGATTTATAATTTTTACATCATTCATTCATACAATGTCTAAATGTCAACATCAGCTTTTATGGCATAAAACTGAACTGAATTCAGAATTTCAAAGCAGAAAATAGATAATTTGACAATATTTCTCATTCTTTCTCGTGTTTACCATATTGAAATTTAGAATCCAACACGTTTTTTTTAAATTAATTTAAACCTGTGCATTTCCCAGTGATGGGTTGCAGCTGGAAGGGCATCCACTGCGTAAAACATATGCTGGATAAGTTGGCGGTTCATTCCGCTGTGGCAACCCCAGATTAATAAAGGGACTAAGCTGAAAAGAAAACGAAAGAATGAATAAATCTCTCAGAAAATGTACAGAAAAGCATGCAGTTTTCATTTGTGAGTACTTATTAACAATACCTAATTGATAATAGCTGAGTAAATCAAGATTGTTGTTGTTGTTGTTTTTGCAGAAGTGTGACATGGGATCGGAATAACACAAGTGCTACGGGTTTCCAAGATGTGGCTCGAGCCCTGGAACAGTATGACACCCTCACACTCACGCACATTTCATACACAGTCCTCATTGCCTCATCCATATGAGCACTGACTCACTCAACCCTCTGAAAACTTACTAACAGCATGCTGTTACTGGATAAAATAGGATCTTCAGTCCATGCCTACGCGAATCTGTTTGTGATTGCACAGTCTTTCATCACCTCTCCGACCTGCCTGTGATGCTCAATTAAAGTATTGTTCTGGAAACACCTCTCTCTTCCCTGGAGATTTACACCTCTATTATTTAATATAGAAAGTTTTTTCTTTTGCATTCCGAGGACTGTAATCAGTTCTTTGTACAGAATGCTTTACAAACTATTAAAAGAAACACAGTGCTCTGTTAAAGAGAAATAATACAACAGCTACTTTCTTGAAACACAAATAAACAGTTTTCTATTATTTAATGCAATGTTTTGGGAAAACTCTCATGTTTCTTGATTCTATCCTCAGTAACTTCACCCTGCAGTACATGCCTATCCCGCTCAGTGATGTCACACAGGCGTACCGCAGCGCCCCCGACAGGACAGAGCAGGCACTGACCAAGGTGAGAATAATGCTTTTGAAAAGGGGATAGGAGGATTCAATCAACATTTAGGGCACATGTCCATCGGAACATATTGTTATTTTAGAATGTCAGCAGCATGACGAGACTTCAAACATCCATTTTAGTGTAAATAAAGCATTCTTTACAATGCACAGACAGGCATTTTTTCAGAGAATCTCTGCTGTTTTTCAAGTGTGTAAAAAATGCTTCAGTGGATTCACGGCCTTACTCATTGATTGTCCAGCTTTTACATTGTTCAAACACGTGTCAGATCACTGAGGTTGTCAAATCTGTTGCTTTTTAGAGATGGTTGGACAATGAAAGTGACCGAGCTTATTGAACAGCTTGCTTATTCATAGAAGTGCTCAAACTGTTGTTTTTTTAAAACAAAGTCTCTATAGGGCAGTGGTCTCAAACTCAATTCCTGGAGGGCCGCAGCTCAGCATAGTTTAGCTCCAGCCACCTCTGACTCACACCTGCTTAATAGTCTCTAGAAGTCTTGAACACCTTGATTAGTTGGATCAGCTGTGTTTGATTAGGGTTGGAGCAAATCTGTGCAGAGCTGTGGCCCTCCAGGAGTCCAGTTTGAGACCTGTGCTTTAGGGCAAGGATGGGCAAACTCGATCCTGGAGGGCCGGTGTCCTGCATAGTTTCGCTTCAACCCTAATCAAAAACACTTGCCTGTAGCTTTCTAGTGATCTTGGAGACACTGATTAGTGTTTTCAGGTGTGTTTGATTAATGTCGGAGCAAAACTCTGCAGAGATATCGGCCCTCTGGGATCAAGTTTGCCCATCCCTGTTTTAGGGCAAGTCTTTCACTTGGCGGCCGTCTTTGAAACTCCTCTCAGGCATTCTGTTTTAATGTGGAAACATCAAATTCTCCAAAACTGCTTCTACACTAAAATTTCATATCAGGAATTCAAAGAAACTCATGGCTGGTCTGAGCCCCTCCCCCGGAGAACGATTGGCTCCTGTACTAGAAGGCGGGGCTTCATCAGCCATATTGATCGTTACACTTTTCCCTGATTCAAAACTATACATGTATGTGTGTGTGTTCTATGTGACATGTCTTGTGTAGTCTATCGTCTTTGTTTTAATTCAATTACGGTTGGGTCAACAGACGATGCTGCTGATAGACATTACGATGCTGAGCTGACATCGCCAATCCTCCGCCCCGCCCCCGTCGCAAACACACTCGCGAAAAATCCACTCTTCGGCCCTATTTACACTAATACAGCTTAGTTTTAAAATGGTGTTTTAGAACGAAATTAATCCACATCCACACTGGCGTTTCATCTAGCATTTCTGAACAACCCTCCGTCCACACTATACCACTGAAAACGCACATCATGCGACCACACACACTCTGTCATGCGTTCTAGCACATGCTCATGTCTGAGCTCTAGTATATTGAGCACAAAACCCTAGAGAGTAGTGCACGCCGGACAGTTTATCATGGATGTACAGCTGGGTCGCGTCTCACTATAGTTGTTAAACATGATATTTAATTAATCTTGTCTCTATCTAACGACTCTTCAGTCTTTTGAATCTATCAGGTCACAGCATCGGTACACTGCTTCAATCTTTCACTTTCACGCTTGAACTTAGTCATTTAAGCGAAAACCTCAGAGACTGTTGGTCCCTGTTGGTTCCTGTTGGTTGTGCACCTTTTTTGCCAACCAAGTGTGTCAACGCTGTTACAACGACACAGATCACTCTGCCTGTTCAAACCAGAGTCTTGCGGAAAAAGTAATTGACAGGTGATAATTTGTGTGTAATTTATCTTTATTTATTTATTTATTTATGATTTGGTTATGGGTAAAACAAAGACCATATGGGTCAGGTAGTTGAAATGGTAGGCTACAAATGATGAATTCGTTATGATTTAATTAAGTATTCATAAATAATTAATTCACTGCTGCCTATGATGACGATGCCATTGCCCATCACCATGTTTCACATTAGACATCGTACCATGCCAAATTGGTTGACATCGACCAACCCTAAAGTCAGTGCTTAAGACACACATGTATACTTTGCCATTCATTTTGAGTTAAGTTTTTGATATTTTATTTTATTTTATTTTATTTATTTAAAATTTTCTGGCCTTGTGGAGGACTGGCCTTAGTTAAATGACTAAATGCACTATATAAATTTGATTGATTGATTGATTGATTGATTGATTGATAAAAGAGGATATTTTGAAGAATGCAGGTCACCAAACACACCAATGGTCAGTTGATTCTAACCACTGACTTCCACTATGATTTGAGTTTGTAAGTAAATGGATGCCATCAATTATATGATTTCCAATATTTTTCAAAATATCTTTCTTCAGGTTTGGAACAAGGATGACTTGATTTTCACTTTCGGGGTGAAGAGTCATTTTGAGGAAGCTATATTTATTCATTTTAGTTTTGCATATAATGATTGTAAAGTGGTTTTGTTCAGAAACCTTTTACTCTTTTGTGAATTCCGATTTTTCTCACACAAAACTGTAAAATGCTCATGAAGTGGCTCTTAGGACAGATCTGAAGAGTTTCATGTGTTCATGTCCTCAAATAGTGAGATAAACAGATTCTAAAACACCACAAGCTTTTCACACACTTGAATATTAGTGAATTAATTAAATGTTGTCATTCTTTCACACAGATATGACCAACAGGCGTATTCACAAGCACTAGTCCACATCATAAATTGGTTACAGGTGTAAAGCACTACTCAATGCATTCAATGTTTACTAAATTCCTTAACTTTTACCTTAAAATTATACAGTTAATTTCATGTTTATAACACAGTTTTACTAGTTTTATCATATAGGACATTAACCTGTTAGCCAGCACTCATTTTTAGGGAATTTACACCTACCTTACTTTAAATAGTAACAGTTCTTTTTACATAATTTTAGTACTAACAGTGGCTTTTATTATATATATAAAACAGCTTTTTTATTTTTACTTCAGTATCATTATGTAAGCAACCTGTGCCATTATCAGCCACCTTTCAAGGTGCACTCAATAACATCTTAGGGATTGTGTGTTTGCTGTAGAGTCTAAGATAAGTGCTGGCTCCCAACTCTTAAATAACAGTCTCTTTGCAAAACCTGCATTACATGACAAGTGACAAGTACACACACACACACACACACCAAACTATATTTTCTGTTTACCATCTCCATAGAACATTTTCCTTTCCTCTCCTTCTCTTTTTATTTGAGTACCGATATTCTCAATTACTCCACACTGACTTGATGGATCAAGTTGCTGAACATTAAATTATGCTTGAAAAGTTAATTGCGTTGTGTATAAATTAGTGTGTAAATGTCAACAAGTCAGAAAAGCAACACTGCACATATTAATGTGGCCCTATGCCTTATTACAAGCATCTTTAAATATTGAGCATAATAATCAAGCACTGGAATTTTCAAAGAGCTATTATTATTATTATTATTATTATTATTATTGTTATTATTATTATTATTATTATTATTATTATTATTATTATTATTATTATTATTATTATTATTATTATTATTATTATTCATTCATTCATTTTCTTTTCAGCTTAGTCCCTTTATTATCTTTGGGTCGCCACAACGGAATGAACCGCCAGCTTACCCAGCATATGTTTTACGCAGCGGATACCCTTCCAGCTGCAACCCATCACTGGGAAACATCCATACACACTCATTCACACTACGGACAATTTAGCTCACCCAATTCACCTATACCACATGTCTTGAGACTTGTGGGGGAAACCGGAGCACCCAGAGGAAACCCAAGTGACCACAGGGAGAACATGCAAACTCCACACAGAAATGCCAACTGACCCAGCCGAGGCTCGACCAGCAACCTTCTTGCTGTGAGGCAATTGTGCTTACCACTACGCCACCATGGCGCCCTATTATTATTATTATGATTATTTATTTTATTTATTTTATTATTATTATTATTATTATATATTTTTAACATTTGTTTCTCACAAGAATTGGACAAAGTCATTTAGCGATAGTGTGTGTCAATGGGAGAGTGTATGGGTTTTTTCCCAGCACTTTTGGTTGCATACACTTAGTGCTGGCAAAAGGATATTCACTGGTAAAACAGTTCATTCTGCTGTGGTAACCCCTGATAAAGCAGGAAATTAAACCGGAGGAAAGTGACTAAGTGAGTGAGTTTTTCCAAAAACCATGAATATTTGGTTGTGATCGCAATAATCCTTGTGATTTCACGGGACTAATTTTATTTCAAAAGAGCAAGCAAAATCCGTTTTTCCATGAAGGGACCCCATTAAATGTCCATGACTCTGTGTGTCCAGTTGCTTTGAGATTAACAGTCCCAAGGTAGTAAAATGTTTATGGACGTTCAGTGAGCCCGTAAATGTAAAACTTTAACAAGGTCATCGCTGAGAGAGGGACTCTGCAGACAATATATTTATCTTTCTTTAATTTGCAGCATAATTACAATCGTTTCCGCATGGCTGCGTGGCTTATCTGAGCATCGCTATTCTTTTCTTTGTCATTAATGAGTATTTTCTCTCTGTCTGTGTGTTTCTCAGATCCAGCGCGCTCTGTTGAGGAATAACCAGACTCAGCGTTTCTCTCAAAAACAGGCTCTTCGGCTGCATCAGGGCCTGGTAACTAGTACTGCAGAACAGGTACAGCTCACTTACTGACCACTGATTCGCATTAATATCCCACATTGTCTGTCTAGCTCTAGAATATTGCAAATCCAACTCACTAAAATCATACAATTAGCAATTAGCACTTTATTTATATATATTTATATTTACATTTATTCATTTAGGAGACACTTTTTTCTCACTTTTTTTCTTGTGTAACAAGTGAGGATAAAATACTTAAATACACTTCAAATAATCAGATAGAAGCAGTATATAAATGCTATGACAAGCTTAAGTTAGTGTAGATTTAGCATAGGGTGTTTGTAAAAGGTGTCTGGTGCATATGGAGAGGATAAGAGTGTGTCCTACTGGTGGTTTGTCAAGCAAATATTTTCCAGAAACTTGGAAGGATGATGAAGGGTCTGGAGCATACGGAGAGTGTTTATTCTCTAAAACATGGAGGGTTTATAAGCATGTGATCATGAAGATAATGATCATCTCTGGGTCAGAGTTTTGGTAATTTCTGTTAAAGTTTTGCTGGTTTATAGATTAACTGGGTGTACAGTAACTCATGACTATAGTTTTATTTAAATGCATTTCTCATAGTGTGTGAATTAAAAGGTAGAGTTCAGCCAAAAATGTTAATTATGCGATCATCGTTCACCTTTATGAGTTTCTTTCTTCTGTTGAGCACAACATAAGATATTTTAAAGAATGTTGGAAACTGGTAGCCATAGATTCAATAGCGTTTTTCTTTTCTGTTACGGATTTCAGTGGGTACTGGTTTACATTGAAATGCTGAGCAAATTTTCCATTTTAAAGTGAACTTTCTCTTTAGCTAAAAGTGTCAAGAACCTACTGTATATTATAGTTGCATAATTATGGCATTAAGTCAAAATTAGCAATCACAACTTTTTATAAGATTACTTCAAAATAATAAAAAACTTTGCCTATGATTTTTTTTCTTTCTAATTAATAGCATTGAGTAATAAATCTTTTACTAAATACATTTTTCGGTTTATATTTTTGCTCATTTTGTTTTATGTGTTATTGTGGTTTTGTTTTAGTTTTGTTTCATTTTTTAGGTTTTGTTTTGGTATTGTTTTGTGTTTTGTTTCGTATTGTTTTGTTTCATTTTGTTGTGTTTTGGTTTGGTTTCGTGTTTTGTTTGGTTTCGTGTTTTTTGTTTTGTTTTGTTTTGTTTTGTTTTTTTTTGTTTTCGTTTTGTGTTTTGTTTTGTTTTGTTTTGTGTTTCAGTTCATTTTGTTTTGTTTTGTTTTCATGTTTTGTTTTCATGTTTTCTTTGGTTTGGTTTGGTTTGGTTTGGTG
>CAIGQQ010034181.1:1702939-1720288 GCA_903798035.1 Danio albolineatus | reverse complement strand
CACACACACACACACACACACACACACACACACACACACACACACACGCACGCACACATTTAATCAGGTTTTCTAAAGCTTATTTCTCTTTATCCTCAACAAGAATTGAATAGAATTGAAATGGAAATGAATTGCATGCAGCATGTATAGAAATCTATATTAATAGTAACTGTTAATTACAAAGCATAACAAATAAACAAGTTCACCAAAACCTTATATAGGTAACATAGCTATAATTAAAAGCATCTTCACATTCTAGAGTAAAGGCTCGTGCAAACCAGGATGATTTTCACTCATGCTTATCATCAGTATTTTTCGACACATTCGTACCCAAGCAATTTTCATAGGCGATGAGCCATGTGAATGTGCAGAATCACTGCCTGACCTTCTCACACTGGATGGTTGCACAGAAAAAGAAGTCACTCTCTTGCTTTTTCCTTCTTTATTTATCTGGCAGGCCTTTTCCCCTTCTGTTTAACCTCCTGCACAGCACACAAACACAAAAGTTTTCCAGAAAAAGTTACAAACATGAAAGAAAATTAAGTGAATGGGAAATCTATATTGAATCCTGTTTGATCTGCAGTTCCTGTGTGCTCTACTAGATTGTTTTGTGCTTGAGCTCCACAATCTTTTTTTTTTTTAAACTTTAACGGCTCAAACATTTTAATAAAAGCTCCAATCTCAATGGTCAACCAGTTTTTAATGTAATGCATCAAACATTCATTCATTCATTTTCTATTTGGCTTAGTCTCTTTATTAATCTAGTGGGATGAACTGTTATTTATCCAGCATATTTATTTATATATATTTATTTATCCAGCTGCAACCCATCACTGGGAAACACTCATACGATCTCATTCACACACACACTACAGACAATTTAGCTTAAGCAATTCACCTGTACCGCTTGCATGTCTTTGGAGTGTGGGAGGAACCAGAGCATCTGGAGGAAACCCACGCCAACACTGGGAGAACATGCAAACTCCACACAGAAATGCCAACTGACCAAGCCAAGGCTTGAACCGATGACCATCTTGGTCCTGCTCTGGTCTTAATGGAAAACATTAGAAATGATCTCTTTTCTGTGTAAATTGATAACCCCCCCCCCCCCCCCCCCCCCCCGATAAGCGATAAGCTTCATAGTTATCATTTTCAAGTACTCTACTAGTAGCCGTTGAGCTGTATTTAATGAATCCTTAAGAAACACAGTTTCAGCTTAAAAAAAGGTAAAAAGTCACCAACATCCTGGATGACCTGTGGGTCCTGTATGGGTCACAGCTTTTTTCATGTTTGGATGAACTCTAGGTGCGTCCCAAATCACATACTTATGCACTATTCTATGCCGTTTTGTAGTATAAATAGTTTAAGTAGTGCGTTCACACTGAAAACTCTAAAAATAACAAGTACACTTTAATTACCCGGATGATGCACTCATTCTACCGGTCACAGTAATGAAGTATGAAATGATGGACACTTCACGCACTCAACGATTGCAGCTTTGCGCAGGTAGCAGAAGGGGCGGAGCACATGTTGGATAACTTTATTTATTTTGGACTGTGAAAGCAAAATTCTCCTACAAGAGGGATTATAGCGCCTCCCAATGGTGAATGTGGTTATACCTATGGCAGATATTATTTGGTATTTTGGTCATTTATTTCACTAATTTGACAACCGTCAAACGTCATCAGGGAAACGGTTTGTACTTCCGCTTAGTAAAAAAGCCATTAATGCTCCATTTAGGACAACACTACATACATATACTATACTCTTGAGTGTGTAAGTGCTTAAGTGCATAGTGTATAGTGTGCCATTTGGGACGCAGCTTCTGTCTTTAATAATGATTGTTACTTCCATGTTAAAGGTGACTTCTTTGATTGTTCATCTTGCTTCAAGACTGATGGCAATATAACATTTCTTTGGGGGTTGAGTAATTACAGACAATTTGTTGCAGATGAACTCAAAACCGCACTGATTTATAGATCCTGCAGCAGTTATTCTTCAAACGAATGCCAAATATAACATAAAAAACGATTCACTTGCAACCATTCGATCCAATAACGCGAGAAGGAGGGCAGTGATTTTAATCATGCTCTCTTGTTAACACGATTGTTCTCAGAAATCTGTCTGAACGCAGCCCAGATGTTTCCTGCAGGGTCTCCAAAACGAACGCTTTAAAAACTCTCTCCTTTTCAATCACTTCTGATCAGTCCTAGTGCCCGCAAGCTGTGTCTTTGTTGTGTCGGTTGATCAAATTAATGCGCTGACATAATACAAATGAACAAACCCCAGATGGTGTTATACAGTAGCGTGACAGCTTCATCCACTAACACAAATTTAGAGAGATGATGTACTCCAGCCCCAGTCCTCAGAAGCACACATCATCATCATCATTATTTCTCTTGTCGTCCTCTAGCACTGCTCGGAGAATGGTGGAGTATCTCTATTGGATGATGGACTGCCCGACTTCTACACCAAGAGAGTTTTACCAGACAGGTGCTTCAGTACTGGAACTCTTCTGTGTAGTAATGAAGTCTTAACTATGACGGTGTCACATTTGCTCACTTTTTAAAGGTTGAAGGGATAGCAGGCATGCATGAATGTGGGCGTTATCTTATCTCTGACACCCCGTATCTCTGTCCTGCAGTCAGCTGTCGTCTCACCATCACGCTCAGGCTTTGAGGAGAAAGAAACGACGCAGCGTGCTGTCAATCTTTTCGGGATTCAGGAAGAACCGAAACTCTACCATATCATATCAGGAGCCCGATCCTACAGGAAGGGGCGGGGCTTGTGGGGAGGAATGTCGCACTAAGTGAGTCAACTGTATTTTAAAGTCTTCATGAACAGGAAGCTGCAATTGTATTTTTTCTTTTTTTTTGGTATTGTGCGCAGTTCCTAGATAAACTGAATATTAAATGAGAAAACAGTGGGTATGGATTGTTTTTCTACTGCAAGCTGATTGGATGTCATAAAACAGGCATTTCATTCAGATCAAGAAAAGATCAGGAAAAGGGTTTAGTTATTACAACCTAACAGACACCTCCTCCACACCATTGCTGTTTGATGTAATAGCGCTGTCAGAACTGACAGCTGAAGGGGCCCAATACCTCAGACAGACGACAGATCTGAAAAGGTTGTTGTTAGATCAGATACGATTGCGGCCGGAAGTTAACTCAAACCTTTTATATTATTTATTAAATTTCACGTTTATTGTAATTTATTAACGTCTACCTCTACCCTAACCCTAAACCCAACCATCACATTGATGTAAAAACTGTAGTTGTACCAAGCATTATTTATGGTATTTGTTAAATTACCCAATAAATTGTGTTTTATTAACGCCTACCCCACCCCAACCCTAAACCCAAGCGTCACACTACTGTAAAAATATTAATTATTGTTATACAATGTTACAAAAACTATGCTATATTGACGGGCAGCTGTATCCTATCTAGACTTTACCATCTGAGAATTTAACTAAAAACAAACAGAAAAGTGCAGTTTCAGATTTAAATTTTAAATTTCATTATTCTAAACATTATTTATTTATTTATTTTTCATTTTTTTACTGAGTGAGTCAATTGTATTTTCATAAATAATGATTTATATTAATGTATCTTTCTAACATTTGGGCTGCGTCCGAAACCACATACTTCCATACTATAAGGTACGCTAAAAACAGTATGCGAGCAGAGTAGTATATCCGAATTCATAGAATTCGAAAATCAGTATGCGAGAAGTACCCGGATGACTTACTACTTCCGGCGAAATTCTGAGGTGCACATCCCATGCCCCGTGAGGGAATTCATGAATGGAAGTGAAGCGACGCAGCTGACGCATGAAGGTCACGTGACCATGACAAAATGGCAGATGTACTACGTCCGAATTCCATTCATACTACTCACATTCATACTGAACGTACATTTCTAACGGCCGAGCAGTATGTTTAAATTCAAATGCAGTACCTACTGAGTAGTGGGCGGTTTCCGATGTAGCCGTGTGGTTGGTATTTTGTATGTCGTTGAAAGAAGTTTCCAATATAGGAGAGGTGCTTTATTTGATCAAATACACAATAAAACATTTTTTTGAATGCACCAATATGAACATTTTGACCAATCACTATAACAGAGTCATTATAGTTGGAAGTCAAAATATTCAACACATATGCAGTTAAATAACCATTTTAATGTGAATATTTCTCAGTTTGATGTCATGAGCAAAAGGCAAAGAAATACAGTTAACAACTGATTTTTTTTTAACTTAACAGCTAGGAAACATCTAGGAAACATTTGAAGTTTTTTCTTTAATAATTTTTTATTCAAAATAATTTATAAACTGTAGTACTGATTCCTCCGTTTTACAGGGTGAAAACCTCCCACACTGCAAACATTTTGTTTAAATCATAAATGTATAATGCAAATTTATAAATCCACATAATGTGAAACCAACTATTCAAAACCCCCATAACCACCAGTGCATTTAAAGTGCATTTAAAAAAATTGTACTAAACATGTCATGAATTGGTGTGATAGAAAGGTACGTTTTCTGCATCATTACTTCGCTGCTCAAAGAGCATTTCTTATTGATTTCAGTTGCTGTGTTTACATTTAAAATTGTCAATAAAGTACTGTTTTCATGCCATGTGTTTAAGTGAACAAAATCAACACTTCCTGGAAAGACTAGCATGATACATCAATAATCTAATGTAATTTCTGCAAGTAAGGAGGCCATTTTAGCTCTTTTTCTTCCATAATAAATGCATTGTGTCTCAAGAGCGGCAGACAAAACAAATGCTGCCATTTTAACTCGTTTACCTGTTTAAAAGCAAGTGCTTGATGTTTATGAACAAGCCGTAAAGGCTCAACCTTTGTCTGTAATGGGGTGGAGATCAGCAGCTCATTCACATTTAAAAAGACACTAAAAACAGCATGCTTTTTATTTTCAAAAAAGGCATTTACAGCAAGGTATAATACATGAAATTTGAGGTATTTTGAGCTGAACCTCAGACATTTTCAGGGCACACCTGAGACTTCATGTCTTGTTAAAAGGGCATAATATGACCCCTTTAATTATTGATTTTCTTCTTTTGCTTACTCAGTATCGCGACTGAGAATGTGTACTCCTTGATTCAACATCCAAAAGATCGTGGGAGGTTAGATGGAAGCACCGAAGGCACCAATGGGAGGCTGGTTGGGCCTGGTGTTCAGAGGACCCCTCAGCTGTCAGGACGGCCAGTTCAGGGTATACCCCTGCCAGGAATGATGGGAATCAGCCCCTCCTGCTTCTCACACAGACAGGTAAAGTCACATTTAACCTAAACTGACAATTCTGTCATCATTTACTCACCCAACACTGGTTCCAATTAAGTTTGAGGGGTTTTTTTAGCTGTTGAACCCAAAAGAAGATATTTTTAAGAATGTTGGAAACCTGTAACCATTGACTTCAATAGTAGTTTTTTTCTACTATGGAAGTCAGTTGTTACAGGTTTCCAACATTCTTAAAAATATCTTCTTTTGTGTTCAGGTTTTCAGCTTTTTCAGGTGTTCAACAGAATAAAAAAACTGGTTTGGAACAAGTAAATGATGACAGAACACATTTTTTATTTAAAAAGTAGAATCAAATTAAAATCAAATAAACTATAAACTTTATTGCTGTAATAGTTGATTGTGTCAATAATTAGTTTAAAATGCCACCTAGAAAGAAGAAATAAAGCAATACTTATGTCTCCGCGGTCGTTGATGAATGAGACGACGGTCTGTTGAAATTTAAACTAATTCAGCTGTGACGAGTAAATGTTGTAGAGTGGTCATCCACGCTACATAAGAACAACGTAAAGAACGCGGCCCTCGTGATGTTTAAATGGCAACATTAAGACATCGTTGTGACAACCTTTAGCAACAAAGTAGAATCCTCGACCTTTTTTCAAGGTTGGTACAATGTTGTAGGAAGGTCGCTACGTTGAAACAACGTTGTGTGTTTGTTGGGCTTCAAAAATGTATTTTTAATCTACACACACAACGTTTGACGTAAGAAATTTATAATTTACCTAATTTGTGATACAACAATTTTTATTAAAAAATAGTGTGGAACATTTTAGAGTGCTACTTAGATAAATGTAAATGATTTTAAAGGTTGTGACTTTGACCATATTGAATTTCATACAAATAATGCTCATCTAAATAATTTTCTAATCTAGAAGGGTTTACCAGGAAAAAAGCATAGATAATGACGTTATTATTTCTGGCTAGTCAAAAACTGCACGATTGTTAGTGTTCTTTAATTTATAATTTACTAAATTCCTCTCTGTGCCAGACAAATTCCAGCACTCTGTGGCCTCTGACCAACTTAGTCAAATACCAAAGCCAGTTCCTAAATTAAATTAGGTTAATGCTGCTACTAATATGTATATTTTCCATTCCAAATATTACTTTTATGAAGCAGGCGGAGCTGAGCGCATACATTGGAGGAGAGAAGGAGATTGTTTTCATTAGTCAGTAATGCAACACTAGCATCACTCGTTTTTGATCAATTTGGGAACTAAATAGGCCTTTTATGAGCATAATGACGTGTTTACCACAGTCCCTCACACCCGGCCTCTCTGTTCCCTGCAGTCGCCTGATTACAGCGAGGTTTTTGGCTCTTCTGAAGAGATTGGATACGGAGAACATGAGACGGACCGACATTCGGATATTGTCGCTAAAGGCCACACACCATCAATAGACAGACAGGAGTCAGGAAGACAGGAATCACAGTCAGACAGCCAGAAAAAGGCAGACGGTGTAATAGATCCTCAGCTACTGGAAACCAGAAAAAGACCTGATCCGCCGCCACAGAGCACCAAACCAAGCCTGGCAAAGACACGGCAGCGCCATCTGGAGGAGAGTTCTGGTACTGCACGAGTTGATTTCTGATGTAACAACCATATAACTCTTTATATCTTCGCTCATGGTGATTATTTCTGGTCCCTAGATAAATCTACTGAAGATTCGGGAGAGCTGAGGGAGAAGGATGAGGAAAAAGAGAACGGAAGATGTGGAGAAGACCAAAAAGACCAAAAACCACAAGGACAGACTCCACCGATCCCTGAAAAGGTGCTTGGATGGTAGTTTACCAAAATGACGCACAAAGTGAGTGATTGTTGCGTAACAGTTTTTGATTCTGTTGTTTCTTTCAGCCATGTTATTATTCACCTCACACGTCTCCCATTGGCTCCTCGCCGCATGACGTGGCCAATGAGCATCAGCCACCAGCTGCTCCGCCCACCTCTGCTAAGCCTGTGTTTCATTCCACCTCAGTAGATTCTGCTTTACTTCAAGGTAATGACAAGATGATGATGTTTAAATGTCATACTGGTTGATGCAATTAAATTTTCATATGCTAAAGTTACGTTTCGGAGCACAAGATGTATAAATGAGATCCTGAATTTTAAATGATGCAGAACTGGATTGTCAAGTGTTGCCAAAGATCCCTCAATAGGATAATACTTTTTTAATAAACAGTTTGAATAGACAGATAGAGAGAGAGAGAGAAACCCCATATATACTTTGTATTGTGAAAAAAATATTATAAAGATTTATATCTAGGGCCTGACAGAATCTGTGCACATTTTTGCTATTTCTGCTGAGAATTTTGTAAAAAAAAATCTGCGGATTTACGTGGAATGATTTTGGGAGTATTGTAAATAAAAACTTTATATATGAAATTTAAAAAATATAGCTTTTTTAACTTTTATTTAATGTTTTATTCAATGCAAATCCATCTAGATCCACTTATTTGGTAAACAAAGCAAGTCCATCATATAATACACCATCTCATCATTTAATCTAATAAAAGACATGAAATATTACTTTACAAACTGTAGTGTAAATAAATCAATGAACACTTTAATATCAGTCAATAATATTACTGATATTTAAACACTGAATAAATATAAATTAACAAATAAATAAATAACAAGTCTAAATAAATAGACTTGATTGGCTAGAAATCTGTGGAAATCTGCATATTTCTGCGTGCACAGATTCTGTGTGGGCCTACTTATTACTTATTATTGTCATTTATTTATTTAGTTTATTCCTATTATTAGAAGTAAGTTTACAAATAAAATGAACTTTAACATCACTGCATTATTTTAAATATTGTTATTATTGCTAAAACATAAACAAATTATCTGTACATTATTAAAACATTTTGTATTATAATTATTCTTCTAAAAAGGTTGGTTTTCTTTCCGTTTCGAAAAACAGTAACATGGCAAACATATGACCTTTACTATTGTTCAGGTGATGAAATCAAAAGCAGTCCTGGAGGTCCCATGAAACCACATCGAAACAGGAAAGCGAACTCATGTGACACAGGTACACTCTTTTAACTCCCCTTTTTTGAGCGAGCGCCGAGGGTCCGCATTCACCATCTCCAGCTCTAGCATGCTTTCATCTTCCTCAGCCTTACTTTGTGTGATCCTCACGTAGTGCCAATCCCTCCTTCTGTGTGCCCCCTGTATTTACCCTCTCAGGAATGGAGCAGGACACCCGCTGTGATCTGGAAAGATCCTCAGATCGCAAACCCCCTGTGAAAAAACCTAGACTCCCTCCGAAACGAAATAAATCATTGGATTTCCCTGGTACTGTGTTGTTTTGTTGTATGTGCATCTTAAAAGCATTGGTCAGTTTAGTCTACATGGAAAGCTCTCCCGTAATTTGCAGGGGTGTGAAGTATTCAAAATCATACTCAAGTGAAAGCATTTTACTCAATTAACTAAAATTAACATTCATTCATATTCTCTTCGGCTTAGTCCCTTTATTAATCTGGGGTCGCTACAGCAGAATGAACCGCCAACTTATCCAGCTTATGTTTTATGCAGCGGATGCCCTTCCAGCTGCAACCCTCCATTGGGAAACATCCGTATAGTACACACTCATTCAAACACATACACTACGGACAATTTTAGCTTACCCAATTCACCTAAACCACATGTCTTAGGACTTGTGGGAGAAACCAGGAGCACCTGGAGGAAACCAACGTGAACATGGGGAGAACATGCAAACTCCACACAAAAATGTCAACTGAACCAGCACAAGCTTGAACCAGCGACCTTCTTGCTGTGAAGTGATCGTGCTACCCACTGTGCAACTGTGACACCCTAACTAATATTATACTTGAGTAAAAGTAAAGAAAATTATTGACCTTATTCTAAAATCCTCCATTTTTCTCCACACCACCTCCAGTGTGCAGCATCCACTTGGATGATGCGATAGCAGCCACAGCATAACGGCGCCAGTGCACTCACCGCACCCCGGCTATAGATGGAGTGGAGAAACAGCGATAGAGAAGTTACAGATAGAGAGGTTAAAGCTTCCCAATATTCTCCAAAATATCTTCTTTTGTGTTTAACAGAATAAAGAAGGGTGAGTAAATAGATTTGGGTGAACTATGCCTTTAAATATGCAGTATTGTATGTAAGTTTGACACCCAGTGGTTGAACTAGGTATTGCATTCCTGGATCAAAACACGCAAGCCAGATTAACATTGAGGACCAACAGGAGTGCTTGACTATCAAGCCTTAAGGCTGATTTAAACCGTGTTCTAAATAAAAGCAATGACACGCGATAGAAGGAATCAGAAGATCATAAACGTTACAGTTTTGTGAGCGAGTGCATATTCTGTGCCTCTGAATGGCTGTATTTAAATTTCTGTCGTGTTTTGTCTGGAGCAAACAACCAAATTGCTTATCACTGCAAATCTCGTCATGTAGCGTGTTGTTCGGATATGGGAATACAATGTAGCCAGCTTACCTAATGTTTACATTCACAATATTTATATTATTAGCTTATTAATAACCTCATGTGGAACTCTGAATCTGCATTTTTGGGCTGCTACTGTCCACCAGAGGTCGCATTTCAGTCACGGACACATGCTTTGAGAGCCTTTCTAAATGAATGAATGAATGAAATATGCTGTTTTCCACCTAGGCAACCGGAGGTGCTGAAATATAATTGACTAAAGTGGCAGTGGGCGGGTTAAAAGAGCCAAAATAAAGAGACTGACTTCTATCTGACTTCAGCATTGTTTTTTAGATAAACAAGAATGTTCACTTAGCATTATTATGGTATTTTTCTGCTTTAGAAGAGTCAAAAACGTACAGCACCTTTAACAAAAGCATTTGAATGTTTGTTTACCTTATTTAAGTGCACAAGATGGAAGAAAATAAAATGGTTTAAAGGCTTCTCAAAGGAAATTATAAAGAATAAAGAGTACTTTCTTCTTCAGAAATGTAGCTAAATATACAAGTTGTCAGTTTTGTATTTGCAATTGAGTAAGGTACAAAACCCCTAAAATAATACTCAAGATCAACAATCAAGTGAAATGATTCAAGTATTTTACACCCCTTGTAATTAGAGGAAACCTTTCCAGTGTTCCATGTGAATGTATCGCGTATGTGTGCTGTCAGTGTTTGTGAGTCTACAGACAGATGGCTCTGAGCTGACCTTTAACAAAGCCAGATTAGTAAACAGGTAACGTTAGTAGACCATCATTCATTCTCTCTGTCTCTCTCTCTATTTCTCTGTTTATCCCCACAGGTCAACAGAGTTCAGAGCCGAGCAACACTGAAGCATCATGACAACCATTTGAGCCAAAGCTCTGTGAAAACATGGGCTCATTGTGACGCTGAGAGGAGAGAGCGACAAAGAGAGAGGAGGGAGAGAGAACTTGCACCTTGATCAATTTCATAGTCATTTTACACACTCATATTCTTGCATACACCAGTGAGTTGTTTTGCTTTCCCTCCTGCTTTTGACTTAACATTCCTTCTTAAAGTGATAGTTCACCCTGAACATTTTTAATTCGGTCCTCATTTACGCACATCATGTATTTGGCAAGTAATCCATACCTATTCCCTACCCCTAAACCCAACCATAACTGTAAATTATTCCACAAAATCAGCGGGGAATAATAGATGTATCATGTAGAAGTGCATAAACCTAACCGTCAGCCTAAACTTAGCATACATGTATCCCTTAATTCTGATTGGATGATTGGGATGTTGTTCCAGGATCAACATAGATGTTAAGAAAGGAACATGTCCTACCGGGTGAAATTTTATTATATAAATTTTATAATAGGCTTTATTTTAAGAATCTAAGTGCAAAGTCTGAAGAACATGGCGCAGAAGCATTAAGGGCGTGTCCAAATCGACTATTTTAAAGACGGAAAAATACGCTTTGGCGCATGGTCTAACAGGGTTGTGCTAATTCTCTTAATGAGTTATGGGTGTGTTTTTGAGCATAATGTGCATTTAACCAATCAGAGTCTCATCTCCCATTCCCTTTGCACAGAGCATTTGCTATGTACAGGGCGGACTTTGTAAGTGGGAAAACTGAACGCTTCTCTATCGAGAAAACAATTAAACAGATCATCTGCAGCATGAGGATAAAGAATAAACCTCCTCCATTCAGCCTTTTTACTTTCTCTTTACTTTACTTTTACTCTTTACTCCTTTACTTACATGCATAAGGAAATGATGTTGTACACACATCCATTTGCCTACATATTTAATTTAGTTTGTTAAGCACAAAGATTTGTTTCAAAACTCTAAATTCAGTTCTAATTTCCAACAAAATAAGAAATGAGCAATAATAATGAGTTATATCCAAACACATTTTTCTCATGCCCCATATGGTGATGCATACAGTACATCTCCAAAAACCTGACAGGTGAACAAATCTAAACTTGTTTTTAATAAAACAAACAGCACAGTCCAATTCAATTTCTCAAAATAGCAACGCTCCAACAATGCACCCTAAAACACCTCCTTTTTAGACCAGAACACCCATACATCCTTAAAGTGGCGCAAATGCATTTGCTATTTAAACAATGTGTTGCAAAATGTGAAAATTAGGGTTGCGCTAGTCTAAGAAAATAGCAATAGTGCAAATAAAACAGTTTTCATTCAATGTGATCAAGAGAATTAAAAATCTTAACTTCAAGCGAAACCTACAAAAAATATTAATATTTAAAAATGAAAGTTTTTGCAAGCAGAAAAACATATTTAGCTCATTTGTTTGGGCAAATGATTGTGTAAGACTTTTCCATGAGGTAACAATGCATAATATAAATTTTAAGATGGAAATTCACTGATTTGTTTCATCATATGGAATCGTTCTCTAATTCGTAGTAAAATAAATAGCATAAAGTGGTACAATTTTTGTCAATATAATTTTATGATATTACCTATCCACTAGGAATACTTTTGCTCAGGTATTAGCAGATTTATCAAAACAACATTTGAGATGGTTTGAGATCAGATCAGTTCACTGGTTAGTTTAGTTCTCACTTTTTTAATGCACATGAAGGGATTTATTATGCTTCATAATTAAATTATATGTAGCCGGAGGCCAGCTAGCTTAACGTCCCTCCTCTGACTTCAGAAGGTGCTCTAGCAACAGATGCTAGAGGTCATGGTCTTTAACCTTCTTGTTAGAGCAACCAACTCCCATGCAAAGAATCGCCGCTTTAATCCCATCCCAGCGCGGGTTGGATGCAGTAGGACCGGTGGGTTACACAGGGGCTCGTCCGGGATGGGAGTGAGGTTTAGGGGGGTGAGTGTAACAGAAGCCAGCTAGTGAAGTGCTATGCAGGTAAACCTTACTCCTCTGGCTTAAAAAGATGGTCTAAGCCATGGTCTTTTGCCTCCTTGTTAGAGCAACCAACTCTCATGCAAAGAATCGCCGGTTTGATCCCAGCTCAGCAGTGGTTGGGTTGGGAACTGGTGGGTTACAAATAGTTTAAGTGCATTTCTTTTATATTAGAATCAACTGAGCGCAGAGGTGTTTAATGAGTTTTATGTACACCATGGTGTTTACATTCAACAATTACTGTATATGCAATAGCTGAAAATGTGCATAAAAATAGGAGATTGGAAAAATAGCTATGGACATAAATTGTAGCAAAATGATTATAGAGGTCATTGGCTCATGGTTTCCGCAATCGTTCAAAGCAAGGTTAAAAGTGTGATGAAATGATGAGAGAATACTCATATTTTTGGGGTGAACTAAACCTTTAACCTTCTGCACTTAACTACCATTCCTACATTTAACTTTCTCTCCGTCTCTCTCCCTCCGAGTCTGCCGACAATCTTTGACATTAAGGAACTTTTTTGCTATTTATCTTTAAAACCATAGAATGATATTTTGTAAAGTATAATATATAAACAGAACCAATATTTGCACTAATCATGGCTTGAATTCTCTTTCGGTTTGGTGGATGTTCCTCCCCTCATGTCTGTGTGAAGTTTTCGTAGCGTGCGACTAACTTATCATTTTCCGTCTACTCGATCAATATCATTAGCAGTATTACTGTTGTCTTAATCAGGCATTGTTTATGCAACTGGATAAATGTTTAAGAGTTTGCCGGCCCTAAATGAGCTTTATTTTCTACTAAATGTGACTGAATGAATAAAAACTAAATATCACATTTGCTGTTGTGATTTTACTGTGTTCATTAACAATAAATGGTAACACTGTGGTTTAGAATGATCTGGGTAAAAAAAAACAACAACACAAGGCACTTCAAAGAATACAATCACAGTAATACTGTGGTACTTTACATGTAAATATACAGTTGAAGTCAAAATTATTAGCCCCCCTGAATTATTAGCCCCCTGGTTTATTTTTTCTCCAATTTCTGTTTAATAGAGATAAGATTTTTTCAACACATTTCTAAACAATAGTTTTAAAAACTAATTTCTAAAAGCTGATTTTTTTTTTATCTTTGCCATGATGACAGTATATAATATTTTACTAGTTATTTTTCAAGACGCTTCTATACAGCTTAAAGTGACATTTAAAGGCTTAACTAGGTTAATTAAGTTAACTATGCTGGTTAGGGTAATTAGGCAAGTTATTGTATGACAATGGTTTGTTCTGTAGAATACAGAGAGAGAAAAAATTCGCTTAAAGGGGCTAATAATTTTGACCTTAAAATAGTAAAAAACAAAACAAAACAAAAAAACTACTTTTATTCTCGCCGAAATAAAACAATTGAGACTTTTTCCAGAAGAAAAAATATTATCAGACATACTGTAAAAATGTCCTTGTTCTGTTAAATTTGGTAATTATTTAAAAAATAATTTTATTATTTTAATAATTCTGACTTCAACTGTATATGTGCAAACATCAAAAGGTTTGGAGTTAGCAAGATCTTGTTTTATAATGTTTTGAGCAATGGTATACAGTAAATATTGTGAACTATTAAGTTGTCAAAAGAATTGCTATTTTTAAATTTATATTCTATAATAATTATTTTTAAAATCTTTTTTGTTATGATTTCATGTCAAATGATCATTCTAATATGCTCCTTTGGTTCTCAATATTCAATCTTAAGTAGAATTATGAAAATATTAAGCCTGTTTAATTTTTTTAACGCAAAAATAACAAAACACCTTCCTTAAAAGGTATATAAGAAACGTGATGTACATTTTTTTAAAGTGGCTCAAGATTGCAGTTTATTGCTTTTAAAAGTAACTTTACCCAACACAGTTAATTACATTTGTCAAAACACATAAAACAGCTGATGTGCTACTGTAAGTATGTTTCTTAAACCATGGTAAATTATTTTCAGGATAAAGTACAAGGAACAGCATTTGTTTTAAACAGAAATCATGTGTACCAAATAAGGGACAGAACGTCATTGGCTTTGAGGTAAATTTAAGAAAAGAAAAATAGTACATATATTATTAGTATTATATATGATTATATATTAGGTATTAACACTGTGGGAGAGTTTAAATTGGTACTACAACAACAACATTTAACTTTTAGAAATATGATCTCAATAATACCATGGAAACGTCGAAAGGTTTGGAGTTAGCAAGATCTTGTTTTTTATGTTTTGAGCAAAAGTACAGTAAATATTGAGAAATATTATTAAAGTATAACTATTCCAATTGCTCTTGTTATAATTTTATGTTATAAAATTTAGTATTTTTTTGTTGTGATTTCATGTGTCAAATGATTCTTTGGAAATATTTCTAATATGCTGATTTGATGTTCAATAAGCAGTATTTGTAAAGTTACTTTTTAAAGTAATAGGTTGCAATATTTAGTCTATTTTATTTGATATTTTATGTAAAAATAACATAAAACATAACTTTTACATTCCAACATAAAACATTTATCACATTCCTTTAAAAAAGTAAATAAGTAGCTAACACATTCGGTTCTAGATTGGTATATATTGTATTGCTTTTAAAAGTAACTAGACACTTTCAATGACTTTATTATCAAATCTGAAAACATTTACTGTGCTACAGTAAATACGTTTTTTGAAACCATGGTACATTTTTAGGATAAAGTACAAGGAACAGCATGTTATTTTAAACAGAAATCAATTGTAACAATTTAAGGAACAGTTCGTTATTGCCTGTAAAGTGAATTTAGAAAAAGAAAAAAATACTACTCACAGTTTAATAGTTGCCCTGTTCGTCATTTCGAAGGCATTTTCTAGTGAATTAAAGTTTAATTGAAGTGGTGGAGACCAGCTGCCACCCATCATAAGTCTCGTATTGCCTTTTAATGGCACAGGAGGGCAGTAGAGGCCCAAAGCCAAAGTAAACATCATCTTTCTGTTACGGAAGGCTGATATTCAAACAGAGATTAAGAAGTTTATTGCCTGTGAAGCTTAAACGGTCTCTGAAGACAATGGTCTATTTATTCCATTGTCGCGTCATGAGGCTTTTTATTCCTCTAAATTACCTGTTTGAAGGTATGAATATTTTCTGCTCTCCAGGTTACTTGATTCAAAGGGCATTTATTGGGTCCTGTGACCAATTCGTTTGTATTATGAGGTCTGAACTGTGTTCCATCGTTGTCTATGGCAACCATTCTTCTGGAATGAGCTTAATATTTTTATAATTCTCCCCCAGGGGCCTAAAATTGTCACATCGATTCAAGCAGGATAATGTATGTGTAAAACCAATCAGTAATAATCTCAATATGCTATACTGATTAGTATCATTTTTTACATCATTCATTCAAAGGTTTACACAATGCAGTTGATTTTCTGATGTATTTTTCATCATAATGACAATATGTTTATAATCATCCATAATAATAACTACAGTTTAACCAGTTATTTAAATTCAAGCACTATTATTAATAAAATGTTATCAAGGAAAGCTATGGGCTACTAAATAAAGTACATTTTAAAAGCAACCTTTGTATTTAACCCTTTATTATTTAGTGTTATAAGAAAATTCAAGTGTTATAAGAAAATGTTTTGTCTTTAAGTTTTTGGTGAAATGATGAACTCCCACGTGAATGAAAAAAAAAGATTTGATAGTAATTTCTAGTAAATACTACAGTGTTTTTGAACCATACAACATAACTGTTGTATAATTGTATACTTGACTTAAATGTGGTAATACTAAAGTTGTTTTGGTAATACATGAACCACTGTAAAGTGAACATAAAATTAGCCAATGTATTAAGTTAGGGTAGATTGTACTACAATACACAACAGTTTACTGTAGAAAAAAAAAGTATAAAACAGTAAAGTACTAGAAGTGTTTATTACAGTTTGCCAGCATATCTAACACTACAGTATGTTGAAGCATTGATTAACAAAATGTTGTAAATACTATAATATATACTACACTTAAGTATGATATAAAAGCACAATAGTATTTACTATAAATTACAATATTTTTCCATATGGGCAACTTCTGCCTTCTCAGTAAAGAAATGTTTTATTCTAGTGTGACTTATGCGCTTTCATCAAAACTCCCACTACTCCCTGAAACTGTGAAATGACTCGTTTATGATGAGAGAGAGAGAGATTATTCATGAGTCATTGAACACACATTCAACAAAACTCCTGCAGTTTTACCGGTGACTAATCAATACACAGCTGATTGGTCATTGCACTCATCAGCTCAACACAAATGTGTGTGATTGGTTAATGCCTCAAGAAAAAAATAGCAGAGGCTAATTTTGCAAATTGCACAAATCTGAAATGTAGAGCTTGGCGATTTGGCCTAAAATCAAAATCTCAATTAATTGAACATTTTAACTCAGTTATGATTAATGAACGATTATTTTATTTATTAATTTTATATTTTTGCCCTCAAAGTTGAATGACAAAGTTTTGGACAGTAAATATGCTCACAAATGACGAGAGATTTTTGAATGAAGGGTTCATTACTTAATTTTAAAATAACTGAAGGAAACACACACTACTGACAGTCTATGGTTATTTATTGAACATTAACGTTATAATTAAAACACACTGCCTGAAACCAACAGTCATATATATATATATATATATATATATATATATATATATATATATATATAT
>CAIGQQ010034181.1:1641442-1692925 GCA_903798035.1 Danio albolineatus | reverse complement strand
ATCTATCTATCTATCTATCTATCTATCTATCTATCTATCTATCTATCGGTCTGTCTATCGGTCTGTCTATCGGTCTGTCTGTCTGTCTGTCTGTCTGTCTGTCTGTCTGTCTGTCTGTCTATCTACCCATCTCTCCCTGTCCTGCCAATTTTATGTCCCTCTGTCTTTTTTTCTGTCCTCCCATCCCTCTATCTCTTTGCCTGTTTTTCTGTCTGTCTGTCTGTCTGTCTGTCTGTCTATCTACCCATCTCTCCCTGTCCTGCCAATTTTATGTCCCTCTGTCTTTTTTTCTGTCCTCCCATCCCTCTATCTCTTTGCCTGTTTTTCTGTCTGTCTGACTGTCTGTCTGTCTGTCTGTCTGTCTGTCTGTCAGTCTGTCTGTCTGTCTGTCTGTCTGTCTATCTATCTGTCTGTCTGTCTATCTACCCATCTCTTTTTGTCTTGCCAATTTTATGTCTGTCTGTCTTTCTGTCTAACTATGTTACATGAAAAATAAATGAATAGCAGACAATAATTTTTCATTTGAACGCTCACCTATATTTCCACAGAATTGCCGTATAGCTTCTCATTCAAAACGTCTTAATATTTCATTGTTATGATAAAAAAAATTTTCAGCTGCCCATTATCATTGTATAAAAACAGATGGATTGTTTAGTAATTCTGTGCTGAATTAACATATAGAGGGTTTGTTTAATAAACTCAGTTAGTCCATGAAGCTGCAATGGCTGTATGGATGTTCTGTTGGGGAAGTTTGTCCATAGGCTTTAAATTGTGCTTGGAATATGTTCCTATCACCGCCTCAGTGAGTAATTGGTCGGCGTAATTGCAAACGCCAGCGCTCGGATGTATATCACATATTTAATGGGTGCATGCTTGCCCATTTATTTCTTTAAACATGGAGGTCTTGTTATCATGTCTTCCCATTGCTATGTCTGCTATGTAATAGATTTCTGCTGCAAAGTGTAATTTAAGGTCATTTCTAAAAAGCACTATTGCGAAGGTTTGTTCATTTACTATCACCGAGATCTGCGATAAGTGAGTAACTCGGCTTTTCTTCTCAATTCCAGAGACGGACTGAAGTCTTTTGTAATCCATCATGCCTGCGATTGTGAATCTGCTCTTCAACACGGTCTCCACCAACACCACCATCTCCTTCTCACTGGTGCTGCCTCTGGTCAGTATCCTCTCTCTGCTGGTGGGAGTCGGAGGTCACCTGCTCATGTGGTTGGTTTTGATGCGTAACCCTCGGCGTCGTTCAAAGCCCAGCTCGGTCCTCCTGTTAAACCTGAGTTTTGCTGATCTGTGCGCTCTGCTCACCCTGCCCTGTGTGCTGCTGAGCGCCAGCTCTCAGAACTGGCAGCTGGGAGGAGGCGTTTGTGTGTTGTTGAGCTTCATGACCTCCCTGACCGCTGGAGTGGACATCTTCAGCCTGGCTGCGCTCTCTGTGCTGCGTTATCGAATAGTGGCTCCCTCGACACGGCCTCCAGCCACCCCTGCGCAGGTGTGAGTATCTGAAGGAGATCATAAAAGACAGTTGGTAAAAGCTAGAAAGTTCACCGCAAAAATGCTTCTCTTACTTAAATTTTTTGTCTTGTTTCTAGTCCAAATCTAAAATAATTCTTAAATGAATCATTTATTAAGCATTAGTAAATAGTGAATTTATTATTTGTAAGCATTAACTTTGCATTAATAGACGTTAGTAAGCAGTTTATATCTGCAGCTACAAATGCTCAATTCTTGACTTGAATGTAGATTTATAATGGGCTTAATAATTGTGTTTTCATACTTTGTTACTGATTAATATTAATATTTTAAAAGCTAAGTATCACATTATTTTCAAATCATTTGTATTTAAGAGTAGTTGGTGGTTTTTAAGATCATTCATAATGAGTAAATAAACAATTAATAAACTATTCAAATAAACATTTATATATTGTATTATAAGGGCATATATTAATGGTTACTATGTATGTTAATACATGCTTTATTAACTCAACTTCCTGCAGTTTTGTGACCTGATCTAAAGTGAGGACTTATTAATGCTTTATAAATCCCTTATAAATGACAATTAAAGGCTTAATATCAAATGAACAATAATCTAAGCAATCCTATCTGAAAAATTATATTGCTGTAAAGTTTAAATACTGCTGAAAAACAGGAGTGTCAAAATATAACATGAAGTTGGATAAAAAAACAATAGAATTTAACAGTATATTATGATACAACATTTTAAAGTTATTTAGCAATGTTTAAACTGTACAGTCATTTATTTTAGATAAGGTTGCAAAGATTGATTTTTCATTTGGTACATTTGATTTCATTTTCTTTTTTTCCTATTTAGAATAAAACTGAGCCTTTAATAATCATTTATAAGGGATTTATAAAGCATGAATAGTCCTCACTTTAGATTAGGTCACAAAACTGGATGAAGTTGAGTTAATTAAGCAGTTATTAACATACACATGTACTCTTAATATAAGCCTGAATAATAAGATTATAAATGTTACTAATTATATTTAATAAAAATTATAAATGTTGATTTGAATAGTTTATGAATCATTTACTAACTCATTCTGAATGATCTTTAAAAAACACCAACCATTCTTAAATAACTGGTTTGTAAATAATGCAATACTTAATTTACAGTTTTTCTCCGTTGGTTTGGCTCATTTCTTGAAACAGAAATTACATTCTCAAAACAACATGGACAAACCTCCAAACCACTTGGCAATTGTCCACAACAGTATTGCATTTCTCATTCATTTCATCAAATTGCAAATGTCTAAGTACATCTTTGCAAATGATTAAGTACAGATAGCCTACGATTAGCACAATTTCCAAGTGAATAGATCTTGTTGATCTAAACTGATTGGTAATTCTCAGTCTAATGGTTGTTCTCTCCAAAATGTGTCAGCGTCATTTCATTGTATAAGTCAGTACATGCACAATAGTCTGTTAATTTGTCAAAATTAGTCAAGACCATGATACCATGAATACCATACAGTAGCTGAATCCTTGGAACATTTGATTACAATTTCTTACAGAAATTGACAGCCAAGGGACAAAGATGTGGCCGTAATATTATTGGCCACCGGGCCACAGTGAATGTCTCAGGCCAAAGATGGCGTAATATAACAATATAACTATGTGTGCTGCCATATCTGAGAATGGTTTGGCTGCTCACATCCCCAGTCGTGGCCCATACAATATACAGAAGCTCCTCATCTTTCTGGACCACCTTCATTTTGATTTGATCCCTAAAAATGAGAGAGGTCTCGTGGCGCCTCACCTACCACAAGATGTGAAGAATAGCGAAGAACTGTTATCAAACTCCAGCTTTATTTATAGCACTCTAGTTTTTTTGTTTGTGTGTTTATATCACGGTTTATTTTGCTGTATACAGTTTCTTTTCACTCTAATATTTGGAAGTTACTTTGTGTGTGGTTGATCATTACAGTAGAAAAAGGAGTTACCATTTCCTGCAATGTGTGACGTCAAACCTTGGATGCTACTCTTACCCTAAAATCCTGTTTCTTTTTTCAGTTTTATACACGATTGTATTCTGTTAACTGGACAAAAACAGTACAGTAACCATTGTCAATGAAGGACTGGGCTAAGACTGTAAGGTGGACATGAGGGATATTTTAGTTGTCCTTTGCCATATAGTGACAAAACGTCTAAATATTTTGACTTGCAGTGCTTACACAATGCCAAAGGGACGAAGCATTTTGGGGGCACTGACTGTTTAAATGAGAAGGAAATTTAGTTTTGACACATGAGTGAACTGTTTTGGGAAAGGAATTTAGTTTTGATGCACAAGTGAACTGTTTTTGGAGAGATGTGAGCTTTTGAAAGTGAGCTATAGTGTTGTGCTAAACTGTAACACTGTTCTGCCAAATGATCTTAGAATTTTGAGAATGTAATTTCTGTTTGAAGAAATGAGCCAAACCAATGGAGAAAAACTGTAATAATGAAAAATTAATCTTTAACAAAGTATGAAAACACAATTATTTAGCACATTATAAATGTACATATAAGTCAAGAATAGAGCATTTGTAGCTGCAGATATAAACTGCTTACTAACGCCTACTAATGCAAAGTTAATGCTTAACAAATTATAAATTCACTATTTACTAATGCTTAATAAATGATCCATAGTGTGAAGTTATTATAAAGTGTTACTGCATTTTCTTGAAAAACAAAACATCTTGTCTTGTTTTGAGAAATAATATCTCAAAATTAACCCCCAGGGGTCAAAGACTGTGTATACGTGTTTTGGGGCCGAATAGAATAAATACTCCTGATAACGCCGAAAAGAACTTAAATTACATTTTCATTTGTGATCGTACAGATAAGATCAATACATCAATCGAATCTGTTAGGTGTCTAGTTTTTTTTGTGAACACTCACAATGACAACATGTGTAATTTTGCTAAATAAGGATAATAAACAGTGTGGGCATTAGTTCTATTGTCTTGTGTGTGAGTTTGCCCTTAAAACAAGCAAAATAATCTGCCAATGGAGTAAGTAAATGGGGTAACTAAAATCATTTTGCTTGTTTTAAGGAAAAATTCACTTAATTTTGGCATATTATTTCATAAAAGAAGACTGTATTTTTTGCTTGTATAGAAAATGCTTCTTGACTTCAGAATATTCAGATATTTGGACCAGAAACAAGACAAGAAACCTAAGTAAGAGAACATTTTTTTGGAGTGTTGTATTTGTGTGTTGGCGTCAGAACATTTTGTATACAAACAGTTACAATGAGTATTATCATGCTAGAGTGATGGTACAGTAATACAGTGCTAGATTGATATATGCAATACATGTCATATTATATATTAATATTTAAATACCAATGTCAAAAAACCTTCATTTTATTTTATATTTTACACTGGAATTACAGAGTACATGAATACCAATGTATATTATTAAAATATTCCATCACTGAAAGAAACTTTTTCACTTACCGCTCTGGGCTATGCCAAAAGCATTGTAAAACATTGTGAACATAAACAGATCATAGAGGCCGGTGCTTATGCTTTCTACAATTTGCTTATACCTGCCGGGTTAAGACTGCATGTTATTTTTGTGCTACAAAAGTCACTCTGTCAGATTATGTGACTAAACTCCTGATGGGTATAGTGGACAAGAAATATGTCAGACTACATTGCTTCCACTATATCAATTATCGCCATCTTATACAATGCTTGTGATGTCATTTAAGAGGCAGAACTCTGAGAAAAGAAAGAGAAAACTTGACTCTGGATACATTTAACTGTATAAATAGCCATGCAGTTTCGATACTACTAGATTTGTATAAGTGGAGCACACAATACTACTGCATCTATTAAAAATACAATGATTATTTTTTTTTCTGTGTTTAAATGAGGGTTTATGACTATCAAATGTTTATGTTGTGATTAATTCCTAAATCTTTTTCAATATACATGTACGCTATAAACACAATACTGACCTAAACTGCAACTACTGTATGTGCCGAGTAAACAAATGTTTCAACCAGTTGAAACTGTAAAAGTACAATAAAGTATATGCTAGTTAATGGACTACAATCAACAGTAGGGAAAAAAGCCAGATTTATTACAGTTGCTATGTTTATATCAGCTGAAAAATACAACAGGATTTTAATTATTAGTTATTAACTCACATTAATAAAACAATTACGACTTGTAATCTGATTATGACTACAATTTTAACACATTATTCAGCATTATAAAAGAAATGAAAATCACCTGAGATTAATAAAAAAATGTGTAGTTTCATTATGAGTCATATTACTAATGTTAACCATATTAAAGGCTTATTGCGCAGTGTTAATGCACAATAGCCCTATCAATAGTCACAGTAATAGTCAATCAATATATTTCAGCATGTATTAGACCAGATTAACATGTGGAAAAGTTTGAAATATTAAGCTTACCGGTTAAATCTCCAAACATTTGGCATTGTTGTAAAACCACTGCAAGTACAATGTGCATATTCATTAAAATCACTTAATATTTTAAATAATAAATAATTATTCTCTGTATTTTAAAGTGCCCATGATATAAATATCATGCATGTTCATTAAATTGAAATTTTGATTATCCACATACAAACTGTAAAAAGTAAATTCGTAAAATTTACAGTAAAAAACTGGCAGCTGCAGTTAAAAATACATTACAAGCCATAAAAATTCTAATTTTTACAGTAAACTACTATGTTTCATTAATTTCTAGTGGTAATATGAATTACCAACATCTACACATCTTTTGTTTCACAGGTGAAAGTTACATAATGAACCAATGCTCATCACAAACAACTTTTCCGACTAGCAGAGAAGTGTATCAGTGTATAGAAGGTGCTCAGTGTCTTTCACACAGCTACAAAACACCAGCATGTTAACATGCATAAAATTAAAGTCATGAAATAAATATTGTTCATCAACATAAGATGTGATATAAATCTCTAAATTACATAAATGATGTAATTTAGCTGATGTAAGCAAACAACTAAAAAAATGCATAGTAATGTCAGCAAAACATCGGAATTCTGGGAAAGTCAATGTACAGTTATTCGCCGTATATACAGTAGGTTAAGGAAACATACTGTTAACCAAGTTACGGATATTTACTTTAGCATTTTTTCAGTTTTTTACCGTTGAAATCATGGCCGTTTTTTACAGTGCAGTCAGGTCCATAAACATGCAGACATCAACACAATTCTATCATTTTTGGCTTTATACACAACACAATGGATTTTAAATGAAATAGCAATATGTGCTTTAACTGCAGACTGTCAGCTTTAATTTGAGGGTATTTACATCCAAATCAGGTGAACGGTGTAGGAATTACAACAGTTTGCATATGTGCATCCCACTTGTTAAGGGACCAAAAGTAATGGGAGAGAAAATAATCATTTTCAGTTCCTGCTTGTTCTTGGGGCATTTTCCCATCAGTTTTGTCTTCAGTAAGTAAAATGCATGCTCAATCACTTTCAGGTTAGGAGATTGACTTGGCCATTGCATGACATTCCACTTCACTTCTAAAACTCTCTTTTGGTGTTTGGTGGCTGCTGCATTCTTTCATTTTAAGAATGTTCCAAACAGTTGTTTTGGCCCTGCCTAATGTTTTGCTATCTCTCTGATGGGTTTGTTTTGCTTTTTCAGACTAATGATGGTTTGCTTGACTGATAGTGACAGCTCTTTGAATCTCTTCTTGAGAGTTGACAGATTCCAAGTGCATATAGTACACATTAAATGAACTCTGGACCTTTTATCTGCTCATTGTAATTGGGATAAGGAGGGAATAACACACACTTGGCCATGGAACAGCTGAGAGGCCAATTGTCCCATTACTTTTGGTGCCTTAACAAGTGGGAGTTACATATGCAAACTGTTGTAATTCCTACACCGTTTACATGATTTGGATGTAAATACCCTCAAATTAAAGCTTAGAGTCTACAGTAAAAGCTTAAAATCTTGTTCATTTCATTTTAAATCCATTGTGTTGGTGTGTAGAGCCAAAAATGGTAGAACCAATTTTTATGGATCTGACTGTATGCCAAATCTAAATCTGTCTATTTGACTCTCTCTATTCCAAATAATAATCTACTGTATATTCCCGATTTATCCCACAGAGCTGGCACGGTTGCTGTTATTTGGCTGGTTTCCATCGCCATGGCTCTGCCTAAAGTCACATACATCCAGTTTGACGGTGGCTGCACGTGGTCAGTAGGTCGCGGCCACTGGTTAGGCTTCCTTGTTCCTGCATTTCTAGTGTATTATGTGGCTCCTCTCCTCTGCATTGCCCTGCACTGCGGGCTCATCATCACACACCTCTACCGCTGCCGGGGCACTCTAGCCGCAGACCACCGCAACAAAAAAGCCACCGCCCTTCTCATCGGCTCCACGCTGGTGTTTGCCATCAGCTGGCTGCCATATTACGTGCTGGAGTTTGTCAACGTTCTATCACCCTCCCTCAATTCTGCAAGCCCCGGCCCCGATCCAACCTACCCATCATCAGCGTCAAGCACGGAGGTGTCTCTGCTGTGGGAGGTGACCTCGCTGTCTGCTATTCTCCTGATTTGTCTGGCACCTTGCTGGAATCCGCCACTCTACTTCCTGCTATCTAAACCGGCCCTGAGGCAGCTGAGAGGGCTGCTCATGCACCAGCACTGGAGAGCTGCTACCCTCCTGCAGCACATAGTGCCAAAACACGCTCCCACACAACCCCACTCACAGCCTGGGTCTCAACACCTTCCTCAGCACATACTACCAGCAACGCAATCACAATGAGAACATCCCTTACTAAAATGAACCATGTTTTTTCTTTTCTTTTTTTTGATAGTAAAATTGTAGCAAACATGTTTTTGGCAGATTGACTTCCAGTTGTACACTGTAAATATGGCAGTGATTTCAACAGTAAAAAGCTAAAAGCGTGACAGTAAAAATCTGTAACCTAGTTAACATTAAGCATGTATATACGTACACTACTGGTCAAAAGTTTGGGGTCGATTTTTTTTTAACCATTTAAAATGTTTTTAAAATGTTTTAAAATAAGCTTATCCTGCTCACCAAGAAATCATCAAAAATACAGTACAAATTTTACAATTGTGAAATGTTATTGCAGTATAAAATAACAATTCATAAGATGTTTATAATTTAATTTAATAATTTATTCCAGTGATTTTAAGGATGAATTTTCAGCTTCATTACTCCAGTCTTCAGTCACATGATCCTTCAAAAATCACTGAATATTAATTATTATTGTAGTTGTTGTTGTTGTTGGTATTATTATTATTATTATCATCATCATCATCATTATCATTATCATTATCATTATTATTATTATTATTATTATTATTTTTAATGGTAGTAGTAATATAAGCAATAATGACTGGAGTAAAATTTTCATTTGAAACTACATACAATAAGAAAGCAGTTATTTAACATTTTAATAAATATTCAATAATTTAACAATTTTTTTACATTTAATAAATGCCGCCTTGATGAACAGAATAATTTTTTTTGAAAAACATGAAAAAAAAAAACTGACCCAAAACTTTTGACCGGTAGTGTATATATATATATATATATATATATATATATATATATAAATATATACACACACACACACATATATACATTTCAGTGGATTGAACATAAAACAACTTATTTTAAAGGGCATCTATAAAGAAAATCATCTTTTTTAAGCTGTTTGGACAGAACTGTGTGTAGGTATATGGTTCCACAGTCATATTGGGGTGACAGAAAGACGATAAGTCTCTTTTTTTAATGTCCTGACGTTAAAATAGCATCCAAATGCTCCCGTTTTGAGGCCGACTGCAACGTGGTATAGGAGATCAGTTTCCCAGCCCACTGAATTGATTGACAGCCACGTATTAACATGTCTCTGTAGTAATGAGTATAATCAAATCAACAAGACAGGATGAGAACAAAGCAACCAGGATTAAAAGATCTGTTCAGCTCTCTGTGATCATCAATCATCATCAAATGTGATCAAGAGTGAGTCTTACAAGTTTAAAACGTTTTTAAAACAGTGCATGTTTGTAATGAATTACAGTGATTTACTTCAGCTTATCACCACCGCCGTGTATCAGTACATTTATAAAAGAAGACACTCCTGGTTTGTGGATGTTAAATCAGGTGTATTTAATACATTAACATAATGGATGTCCATGCAGCACTGGATATTAACCTGTATCCTGTCACATTAGCCCCTTCAAAATCAGTGCAAAGTTAAACGCTCGCGCTGTATGTGTCCGTGTCCGCTGTGTCCGCTGTGTGTGTGTGTGTGTGTGTCTATGTGTGTGTGCGTGTGTGTGTGTGTGTGCGTGTGTGTGTTTGCATGAACTTTGTAACAATGTTGTGCGTGACTCATTGCAGAAAGGCTTAAATTAACTACACAACAAATACATCAAATAATCATTGGTAAAGTTCTTACTGTAGTATTTCTCACAAACGTCACTTGAGATCTGCTTCCTCCATGTCTGTCTGTCTGTTATCTGACTCAGCTGAGGTGGAGACTGAGGCGCACTCTGATAGGCATGTGGGAACGGTGGGCGGGGAGAACAAGCATTAAAGGCACAGGCCAAAAAAACAGCTGCATAGTGTTCAGAGCAGAAAATCCCAACATTCTAAAAGGTATAACACATAATCTGATGGGTGTTTTGAGCTGAAACATTATAGACACATTCTGGAGACACAAAAGACCTATAATAAATCTTGAAAAAGGGGTAAAATAGGTGCCCTTTAAATAAGTATTTTGAACAAGCAGCAAAATTCATTGAGTGAATGACACTTTTTTTATGTTGACTTTACTTTGATTCATTTTAGATTTTTTTCCTTAGTTTTTTTTTAATCTTTAATGTTATATTTAACCATGTTAAATAATATTTATTGTTTTACTTTTCAAAGGTATTTTGTGTTACTATGATGGTGTTAAGTAGTTGTGTGAATGACACTGAGCACCTTATATACTATATACTGTATTACTATATGCTTGTGAATGAGTGGTTTGTGATTAGCATTGGTTCATCATGTGACGTTCCACCACCATAACAAAGGTTTGATGTGTAGATATGTAATGGTTTTAACACTAAATTAATGAAATGCAGTTGTTTACTGAAAAAAAAAATGTTTGAATGGTTTCTACCATATTTTTAAAGGTAAAATTCGAATACAATGGTAAAACCATGGTTGATTTTGCAAAGCCATGGTTAATTTGAAGTTACCACAGTCAACCGGCGAAAAAATGTAAACTCCATACAAAAATGCCAATTGGCCCAGCCAGGACTCGAACCAGCAGCCTTCTTGCTGTGAGGCGACAGTGCTAACCAGAGCCACCATAGTCAACCGTGGTTAACCCAAATCAACCATGGTTTTGCAAATCTAACAATAGTTTTACTACTGAAAAATCCCTAAAAATATACTGTAAAATTTTACTTGAATTTTTCCATTAAAAATACAGTAGAAACGATAACAAATTAAAAAATTACCATGGTATTTGTATTAAAAATGTGGTTATACAAATGAAAGTCAATATGCCAAAAGAAAACATGGTTACCACAGTTTTTCTATCAACAAATTATGGTTAATTTTCATAAGGGACGCATTCTCCGATCGATGTGGTAAGGTACAGCACATACCTGCTACACCACAAAGCCTAACACCTACACACGCCACACACACAATGACAGGTGTTTTCTGCCAGAGCATCCTCAACCCTCTCTTGCTGGCTGAGATTGTGAGTTGCTTAGTAACACTACAGAGAGGAACAGCGATATAAGACCGTGGACCTCTGCATTTATGGCTCAGCATCACATTTTACCATGTTCCAGCACACCAGCTGCTCTCTTTCCCTGTCTCAAATCCTCTCGCTCACACTAAAAACGTATCAGGGCAGATTTTTATCACCAACTCGGTCAAGCTCGCACACATTAGTGTGTTCTCGACGACATATGTGTTGTTTTTAATTCGCTCATTTCTGATCGCCTGTGTGGTGAGTAATAGATTAGATTTGTGTGGGTTGGTACTGTATATCAGATAGATCATCTATAAATGCTAAATGTAGAGCATTTGAGTCTCGCTTGCTGATCATTGGCGTTATGAATCATCGATTTGTGCTCTTTTTCTTTTTCTGACAGTCACTGCCGGCTTTGTGTGAAACACAGTGCACTGTGATTTTGGAAATGGCAGAAGTATCTAAACATTTCCCATTAATGACAGAGGAACGGCTGAGAGAACTGAGCAGCTCTCAGAACTGTGTCACCTGTGGATGAGTCATCCTACTTCACAAGGTTTTTTTTTCATTCTCTGCTAATATTGTAGCCGGTGTAATAAAATGTGGATCTGAATTGATCTCACACTTCTCTTTTTTCCACTCTCGATTTTCTATTTCCCTCTGCACCTCCCTCTGAAACGCTTCATCTCTGTTACCCAATGTCAGTTGAGAGGAAGGATAAAAGAAGAGAAGAATGTAGGATGTAGAGTTGAAATAGTTCAATTTAATTTACAAGAGGAGTACAGGCAAAGGTTGCGACACATTTATTATATGTATCTTGATACTGAATGGTTTTCATGGTACATGTCTCAAACCCTTTGTATTAGCATGGCTTTTATCACACAAAACATGGTATTTGTAAATCTCAAAATGATTGCAAATGAGTGAAATAGGCTTAATGTGGTACTAAAATGATTACATCCAAAAGTGAACTAAAAATGAAGCTAAATTTAATTAAATCTTTAAATAATATTACTAAAAATGACAATAGTACATTGAAATAATGAAATTACAAAAGTTGAAGTGATAAAAATAAATAAATATATATCTCTAACAACCATGGTATTTGCATGGTACTTTAAAAAATAGGGTAGGTGTGATGCAAAATACTAAGTAGTAGGGGTATTTTGAGCATGAACTATCCATAATGTAACGTTTAAATAATGCTGTACATGAATTTCAGTATCATGAAAATGATGTTGGTGGCGAATATTAAATACAATTTTAAGAAAATATCAAGAGAAACATTTAAAAATATAAAATTTTGTTGAAATTTTGTAGTTTGTAATTTTATTTTTTCAAAAGCCTGTTTGAATTTAAGTCAAGTCAATTTGAGCTATATTGTGATTCCGCTGCAAATGTGGACATTCAGATGAACAAAATGTCGTGTCTCGCAGGACAACGGTGCTACATAATTATTCATAAATACAAACACAACACGACATAAGAGCTATTTTCAAAACCTATGCATGACTAACATATACTATAAGATACTAAACTATACAAATAAGACAGGCTATGCAAGTACTTTTGTATAAACTTAGTATCCTTTTTATACCTTATGACGTTAAGTGACCAAACTCTAATTTTAATGGGTATAAATGTTTAATAAAACTGTTTTGTTTAAATACATCAAAATATATTGGATATATTTACTGAAAAATGAATAAAAATATTCATTTTCAAAAGGGGGTGTGCTCCAAGAAATATATAGTATAAAACTAAACTATATGTAGATGTTCCAAACATGTTTACATGTCGAAAAGCCATGGTGCATTTCCCAAAACCATGGTAATACCATGATATATCATGAAAATCAAAAAAGTAAAGGTATTTCCAAATATTGCATATTGTAGTAATATCCAAATATCGCAGCATTGAAAATAATATCAGGTACATGCTGAAAATTAATTTTAATACTTCGATTGTCTATTTCATCTGATAATACCCCGCAGGCACACAGCATCATAATATGATAATACTTGATTAGATTTAGGTCATGATGTCGGGTCTAGACAGCATCTAAGGACGTTATTTTGATGTCCAATAACTTCAAATTACGTTAATTTTAGGTTGTGTTGGAAAGTGACCAAAATCCAACGTCGAGTCAACATCTTAAATCAATGTCATATTTACGTCAAATACTGATATTTTTTCGTCAGATATGGCAATCATATCCAACGTCGAGTCAACATCTTAAACCAACGTCATATTGAAGTCAAATACTGACATTTATTCCTGTGCCTGCTGGGTATATACCGTTCATTAATATACAATGGTACCACCGAAGATCTTTCCATGATATAACCATCCCATTTCCAAAAACATTTTGTTTGTAGTGGTATACAAGCATCCATGTTTAATCCCTTTCAGAAATGTAACTGCATGTTCTGGCTCCTCTCTGTCAATCATTCATCTCTCCAGAATAACAAATCTGTGCCCTTCTTCCATTTATGTGTCTTGTTCAGAAATGCATTACAGATTGGCATTCATGGTAAACTAGTAATTTTCTCATCGTCAGCTTGCATTAAGACATTTTGGTCTCGACTTCACGGTGACATTTAATCTGCACGCAAGGTGGGTAATTTTATAAAATAACAACAGGGTTAGAAATCACCTCTGGGATGGGTGGATGGAGGGGGGGTGGGGGGGGGGGGGGGTTGGGTCTGTAGATGAAGAATCAGCTTTTTTTTGTGTGCCAATAATAAAACCAACAGAACAGTTTGTTTGCACAGATGCGAAATCTGAATGGAAAATTGGTTTGTTTTGTCATAATCCCTCTTACATAAACCACCAGCCACGCAAGTGACCGGTTAAATCGCTAATCTAATGCAATGTCCCCTCAGACCTCGCTGAGCTCACAGTGGTTGCAAGAGGTCGCAGTTAAAGTGCAGACTGTCTGATGAAAACAATATGAGGATGGGGGTGAACTGTCTCACAATCACACTGACAGCATCACCCATTCAACAGAACCACTTAAACTCACTCGTTATCTACTGTAATTATAACAGTCATATTTTTTTAGGGGGGGTCTTGCTGAATAATTAGAGTTGTCAGCGCTTACATCAAACTCCTTTCAGACTCACACAGAGCCGACGAGGTCTGATGAGATGCAATTAACACTGCAGATTAACAAGCTCATCTGCGACATGAGCTCAGCGTGCTCCACTTGTCCCTCTCGACCCTGTTTTTCGTCATGTGATGCCCCAGACCACCGTGGACTGAGGCTGTTTTTGCTCTGTGCGGTTGGCAGACTGCTGTGGAGCTCCACTGAGCTGGCAATGTGACCCGCAATCTGTCACATGTACCTGAAATATACTGCTTCCTAACAGCAGGCTTATTTGCATCGTGGTTTTTAGGTACAGTATGCGTTTGTACTGAATCATGTTTGCTGACATATAACACTGCATATGTATTTACCAAGCAACTGCAGATTTTTGAGGGGAAAAAAAACACACAAAATTATAAGGTGACAAATGACTACTGTATATTCGTAAACATCCACTCTTCTATTCTAATAACCAATCAACAATCCTCAATATATTCGTTAATGGCTGGTTCTTCAATTATAGAAATTGTGCTGCTGTTACAGCCAGATCAATACAAAAAAAAAGAAAAGAAACATAATGTCCGTTTGATATGAAGATAATCTGTGCCAGATTTGGAGAGAATTGGGCAACATTTGTTGAGGGAGAACAGTTTTCATCATAATCCAATTTGGCAGATGGAAAAACATGGAGACATCAGTATAATCTGCAAGCCAGATGAAATCTGTACTGAGCAAAGCCTGATTTTAGGCAATATGTTCAACAAAGTTGAATTTATTGTAACAAAAACAAATTGTCTCCTAAACGTGCACCTTGGTCTGAAGTTAAAGGAATACAAAAGTAACACATTTTACATTTCAACCCAATGACCAATCATATTACTCACAGGCTGAAAATTTCATAGACACCTGCTTGAAAAGGGATCTTGTGCCGGAGTATATCATTGCACCTACTATTGACCGTATTCTTCAATCCGGAAGTATGTTCGTTTTTGCGATTATTCTAGAACTTCCGATTCAGTTGTCAATGGAAGAAATGACTAGGAATTATAAATGACAGAAAAACTACTCAGGTCAAACTACTTGCTCTACAAACAAGTGTTTGCATGATTATACAGACAAAGTAGTATAATATAATAAGAAAATATCAGTTTGCAACATCAAACAGCAGAACGAGCTGTCTTTGACATCTAAAAATAAATGGAGGTGAATTAGACCGGAAGTCTCGAGTCAAAATGAATCAAATGGCTCCGCCCATCATACGCGAAGAATGGTACAACAGCAAAGTTCCTTGATTATTACTTCAGAATATGAGTAGTTCCTCGCCATATTAGTCTAGAAAATAGCTACTTATGCTATGTGAGTTTGAATGCCATTTTACATGACATTTATTGCCATATACTGAAAGCAGCAGCAGATCTTTCACCTCACATCTTGAATAGGAAATAAACCATTTGAAATTGAACTTTAGACTCAAAATCAACACATATCAGTGATTCAGCATGTACATTTAATAATGTTAAAGAGGTTTAATATGTATTAATTACATTATAAACCTTACCATTTGGTGAGTGAGTGCATATTCTGCTTCTGAATGGCTGTATTTAAATTTGTCATGTTTCGTCTGGTGCAAACAGCCAAATTGCTCATCGCTGCAAATATTGTCACGTAGCGTGTTTTTAGGACACGGGGTTACAATGTGACCTGCTCACCTTTATTTTATAATATTTATATTATTTGCTAATTAATAACCTCATATGGAACTCTGAACCTGCCTCTCATTTCGGAGTCTGCTACTGTCCACCGGAGGTCACATTTCGGTCACGAGCACATGCTTTGAGTGTCTTTCTGAATGAATGAATGAAATATGCGGATTTTTCTGCTTTAAAAAGAATCAAAAACTGACAACAACAGCACCTATTGCTGAGTTTACTGAATTTCTTTGGTATTTGTTTTAGCAAGGTGATAATAGTCAAATCGGATTCACTGATCTATAAGTTAAGCTAAAAGTGCTCCTGCCAAACCTGGAGAACTTTCAGTTGAGGTGTAAAATGAGCCTATTCTCAAGAAAAGTTGAGTATTTCTTTAATCTGAGCCAACACTAATGAGTGTTTGAGAAAAGTTGGAGGAAGAACGGGCAAACAGAACATTACTCTAAATGTAAATGTCAGACAAATAATAGGCTGATACTCTGAATTGGGATAATTAGATTTTACATGACCGAAGGAAAAATTCAATTGGGCAGAAGGAAGACAGAGAAATCATTGATGAGGCCAGATGAAGCCTGTATAAAGCAAAACATGATTTTAAGCCAATTTCTAGCAATGTTAAAAATATAAATAAAAAAACCAACACATCATTCACTATCCATTACTATATTTATTGCTTATCTGTTTTTCAAAGTATAAGCCTTTTTAATGCTACTTGGTCTGAAGATCATATTTTGCCAATTCTTTAAAGAGATTAGAGCAAATCACAGGAGGAATGAAGAAAAAATTGGAAAAAAATCAAAATGCCAGACAAGTAATAGGCTGAAAGACTGAAATGAGATCATTAGACTTTACATTGGCAGAAAAATAAGATGTGACCAAAAGCAAAGACAAAAAAAGCAAATATTCAAATGATTAAAAATGGCAGCTTTCGCAGTTATGCTGTTCAGGGTCATTTCATGTCCTTTGCTGAAATGAAAAACATCCCATCCTCTGAAAATGGCACACGACTTTGTTGCTTGGACAATTAGCTATGTAAACAAACAAAAATAAACAATTTGCATGATATCTGGTCGAATGTCACTGTGACAAAGTCAGGATGTACAGAGTCGAATAAGATGACTAAACCTGCTTCAAAGCGCAACACAAATACATAGAAATGAAGCTGCTTGAATGCTACTGTACATCAGTCATGTTAAATAGACGCGCAAATAGTCCCCATCCCTAAAAAGCACCCAAAGCAATGAAGGATAGACTATACAGAAAGGCAGAAAATACAAACAGAAAATATACAAAAAAGCTGGTACTGTAATGGTGGACCACGATGGAGTAAACACACACACACAACCATCTCCTTACCATCCATACACAAATCCTGAAATCACTCATAAGAAATGCATAGTGTTGATGTCTCGTGCATAATTCATCAAAAATAAATAAATAAAGCTACGATACAGAATCCTCAGAGAGATAAAGTGGTGGTTAGTGGAACAGCACATACTGTAAGGGTTAAATTTCTTTGACCACAAGGAGGCACTATTTACAAACTACTTTGAAACCTTTTGTTTGGGTTTGATGCCAATGATCATGCCAAGTCTCAAATTGCCATGTGTTGATAAGATGCACGCATTATAGATCAAAATGGTGGTTAATGGAATCTTTTAAATATAATAATGAAAATAACATTTTGGGTACAAGAAATCTTGACGTAAGCCCAATATACTGTAGCATAAGCATTTTATGATTTCATGACCACTATACAATTTAAGCTTCTTCTAAAAAGTTTGTTTGAACAATGTGAGGCTTCTAATAATGTAGAGAGTTGAAATTAACAAGACAATGTTCATTTAAGCAGTTTTTGGGGCGACACTGTGGGTTTCACAGCAAAAAGGTCGCTGGTTTGAGTCCAGACTAGGTCAGTTGGCATCTCTGTGTGGAATTTACATGTTCTTCCCGTGTTCATGTGGTTTTCCTCTGGGTGTTCCGGTTTCCTCCACAGTCCAAAGACACACGCTATAGATGAATAGAATAAGCTGTATGTGTGTGTGTGAATGACTGTGTATGGATGTTTCCTAGTACTGGGTTGCAGCTTGAAGGAACAGTTCACCAAAAAATTTAATTCTGTAAAATTTACTCACTCCTTGTTCCAAAGTTGTTTATAGGGCTGCACAATATATCATTTCAGCATCGATAATGTAATGTGATCATCGCAATAGTCACATCACAGGATTTGCAATGTTTAGTCTGTATTTATCATTTGCATGTGTTTTTGAGGCCTGTGACTGTATGAGGATTTTAAATGCATTCATGTCTAAGAAATTGTACTGTTAGTAACTTTAATAACGATTAATTTTATTCAATTATTTTTATTTTTATTATTCAATCACTGTACCTGAATTCTGTTAAACTCGAAAAATGATAAAACTGTTTATTCTTGCTTTTCTTTGTGTTTATCTTTTTTATTGTGTTTAAGTTTTTGATTTGTTTATCATATTTTATGCAGATGCATTTCCCTACAGAATCGAAAAAATAGAGATATTCAAGTTATCTGGTGAAATTGTATTCATATCGCAATATAAATTGCAGCATAACAAAAAAATTCACAGTGTTAGATTTTTCACAATATCATTCAGCCCTGGTTGTTTGTGTTTCTTTCTTCTATTGAACACAAGAAGATATACAATATTAAAGAATGTTGAAAAGCCAGCCATGCTAGTTTGCAACATTCTTGTTTTGTGTTCAGCGGAAGAAAGAAATTGATAAAAGTTACCACTTATGTGTGAGAAAATGCTAAGGATTTTATTTATTTAGTTTTTTTGGCAAACTATCGCTTTAGGTGTTTGACTGAGCGACCCAGATGACTATTTAAAATGCTTTTATTCAGGGTTGTTTCTTTGGATCTAATAATAGTTAAACTAAGAGAAGATGAATTGGTCTTTGCAGCAATTATCAAAAATGGCAGTGAGGAAACGTTTCTCCCTTCACCTGTGACATTAATGATGTTTGATGTGGCTGCAGTAAAAACTACAGAGCACTCAATAATTCATGTAGTGCTTGAAAACTTCAGGGTTGGCAGAGAAAAACCTCTCAGAGGAAAGGCTTTACAGTATGAGTCTTGGAAAGGAAGCATTGTGGAGAACTGTGATTCAAAGTACCTATCAAGGACAAAGCTTCTGAACACTTGCCTTCAGTATGGTAGAGAGTGAAAGAGCAAGAAAAGCAGACAGCATTCGATTTTACGCCATGACACAGGTCTTCAAACTGTGGTCCAGGGATTGTAATTGTAGAAAAAATTCAGACATTTTTTTACCAAAAATAAATGTATTTGAAAATGTATGTATAGTCAATTGTTAAAATGATTAAAAGCACTACATTGATAATAAAAAGATATATAATAATCTAGAGGTGTCACGTTGGTGCAGTGGGTAGCACGATCGCCTCATAGCACGAAGTCTCTGGTTCAAGCCTTGTCACATCACAGGAGTTGGCGGTTTATTCCGCTGTGACGACCCCAGATTATTAAAAGGACTAAGCCGAAAAGAAGATGAATGAATGAATACAATAATCTAAACATTGAGCATCCTTTCCTTCCTTTTTCTTTCTTTCTTTCTTTCTTTCTTTCTTTCTTTCTTTCTTTCTTTCTTATCATCTTATCATGAATCATAATTCATTTAAGATTAGAATTTGGCTGTATTAAAACAAACAGCAAAAATGTTGCCATACAGTCATATTTCTATTTAAATTGTGGTATTCCTCCTTGACTTTCATCAATAAATCTGTTATGGACTGGGCATAATAGATACACTCAGGACAAAAATATCCCACTTGAAACCCATACCTAATGCTACTGGCATTAGAACTCTTAGATAGACTTTAATTTTGCTGACAAAACTTCAAACTTTTCTTCAGTTTTTCTTTGTTTGTTTTTAAATAGTTTATTGAGCAAGTATTCAGAGCAAATAATTTCTGCCCGAGCACTGCTGGATAAATGAATTAAAATTATGTAATTACAATTATGTGGGTGTATTGTTATGGCTATCTGAATGATTCTGTATGTGAGAAAATGGTATGTGTGTGAGGGCTAGTTTTTATGTGGCAAAAAGAAAAAAAGGAAAGAAAAAGTAAATAAATTTCTATTAACGGACTTTTCCACGAACTTAATAGAATGATTTTGGTAGTTATTTGTTTTGTTCTTTATCAGTGAAAGTAAAAACAACAATATATCATATTTTTTGACCATTTTTTGACAGATATTTTGGTCTTCTAATGACCTGTGTAACTATTTCAAATTGTCACAAAAAGGGCTAATAAGTTTACTTATTCTAAAATAATTAAAAGAAAACTATAATTTTCCACAATATAAATAACAATAAACCATAAATATGTATTTTACTTATTTATATATACATTTTTAACAAGATTCCCTTGAATACACACAATCATTATTTATGGACAGTCAACAGATGATAGTTTGAAATGATAAAGTAAAATAATAGTTTGCATGTTTTGGAGCTGCTCACTCTCAAAAAGGTGTGTACAGCTACTCCAAGGTTTTAGCACTAATCAAGCAGAAATATAATATAAATGTATCTAGGATATATATTGCCAAAAAACATACCCCAGCTTGAGGTCCAGAGAGATCCAGAAAGAGAGCGAGAGCCTTCAGGTAAAGACTGAAATAAAGAGGCGTGTCTAGCGCGTGGGCGGGGCTACACGCTCTCGTATGAAAAGCCACTATTATAGAGACTTAAAGGGACTCACAGGTGTACAGTAGTACGTGAGTCACGCAGCGCAGACGTTAGCAGAGAAGCGATTAAATGTTTTCTATTAAGTCAACGTGAGGAAAAGGAGCATTCTTGCGCGCTTGGAGTCACATTTGGGAGCGTGTCTTTTTCAGACTACAGCCATGTGATGGCATATGAGTCGAGTGTAATGTAACAATCCCCACCGACGCGTGTGCAGTGCTTGACGCTCAGTGACATGACATGGACGGCGGAGTGTCTCACTGAGAGCTGATGAACTGAGGAACGATGTCGGACCAGGTAAAATCTTCGCTTTCACGTCTTGTGAGTGTGTGTGTTGTGTGTGGGCTGTTATAGGGTCCTTCACAGGTTTGGGATGCTCGCCGGTGTGTACACACCCTCTCTTCTGCAGCCTTTGTGTTGACTTAGTTTCTATAGGAGTGTTCGTATTTTGTAAACATTCCTGTGCTTAAACAATACTAATATTTCAGGTAGGCTTCCTTGTAATGAGAAAATGATCAAGAAATAGCAATGGTGATCTTGATAATCACTGTAACTTAATAATAATATATAAAAATCCTGATACATTTTTCATGAGAATAATAATTTGCATGATACATCAATATTAGTTATTAAAACGAATAAAAGTAACTGTTATTTAAAGGCTAGTCATTGGCTGCCTCACCCCAAGCATCATACCACATCTCATTGTCACTGTCCCACTATATCCGTCTATGATTAATTAATTACCCCCTTTCAATCAGTATAATTGGCTGTCAATGTGTGTCTTGCATGTCTGACACCGGATCAAGCGTACAAGGTCTCCAGCACACCTACAGTGCCGCGGCTAGATTAATTGCAGTATTAATATTGATGCCAGTCACCCTTGCAAGCAAACTCAGTAAACAGTTTAAGAGCTCTCTTGGCAGTTTTACTTGATACAGATAGATGGGCGAAGCACTCAGAGTCAGCAACCATCAGACTATGAAAACTCATTACGTTACTTATCTTTTTGTCTGTCTGTCAGGATGTTTACACCACACTTAAAAGCAAGTGGCGATTGTTTATATGAATGGAGCTCTTCTCGTTGTTTTGACCCACTTTTGATTAGAGTGATCAACCCAAAGTCCCAAAGGATCACAATCCTCCTTGCACTTGGATTGTTTTTTAGGATTTAGATATGATATGTTGGGCAATGCAGTGGCGCAGTAGGTAGTGCTGTCGCCTCACAGCAAGAAGGTTGCTGGTTCGAGCCTCGGCTGGGTCAGTTGGTGTTTCTGTGTGGAGTTTGCATGTTCTCCCTGCGTTCGTGTGGGTTTCCTCTGGGTTTCCCCCAAAGTCCAAAGACATTCGGTACAGGTGAATTGGGTAGGCTAAATTGTCTGTAGCGTATAAGTGTGAATGAGTGTATTTCCCAGAGATGGGTTGCAGCTGGAAGGGCATACGCTGCGTAAAACATGTGCTGGGTAAGTTGGCGGTTCATTCCTCTGTGACAACCCCGGATTTATAAAGTGACTAAGCCGAAAAGAAAATGAATGAATGAATATGATATGTTGTCCAGATATCTGGTATGGTGTGGTGTTTCAGAGATGCAGTCTGGGGCATTTTCCAGTTCAGTGGGCAAAATAGCGTTTAAATCTGAGTATATGAGTTAAATTATAAATATTAATATGATATTAATATTTATAAATATGATATAAATGATTGCATGAATTAAAACTAAGACAATACAGTTTGTATATTTTTATTTTTAATTAAAAATGCTCCAATCGAGGACAAGGCAACAAGAATTGGGACTATTTCTAGAAAACAGGGACATCTGTTTACACTATCATATGGACTGTCATTGTTCTTGGCTTTTGGTTTCCTTGTGTGAACATCCTTGTCTTTGGTGTTATCTGATGTTTTTACTTGTCTTTGTATTTCACAGGGTTATGGCTTAACTCTCTCAGCTGCACCCCCTCTTCGCAGGGGCAGCACCCCACTACCAATCAAGCATCAGCTGAGGCGAGAGGAAGCTGTGTCTGAGGAATACGATTGGACACCAGGACTCAACGAATCTGCAACTCCTCAAATCAGCGTCAGCAATATCCAAGATTCTCCAACACTAAAACCGCCCCAACAGAAGTACCACGGACCACTTCGGATAGTACTGCTGGGTCAAAACGGAGTGGGCAAATCCTCTCTGGCACTTTGCCTCGCTGGACTGTCAGACAGATCACTCTCTATAGACTCTGAAACCCAAGCCGGTAAAGATTATATTTTGTACAGTCTTCTTGTGCTCAGCATCAAGCATCAGGATGCCAAGGACTGTACTATTTTTAGATTTGCTTTGGATGAAACACACTTATCACCTCACAGACACCCGAGATCACTAGTGTATGGTTCTCAGAATTTGATTGGAAAAAGCGAAATAGGTTGCCGTGAAGGCATCCATCTTTTTTTTCAGGTCTTTCATCATCTTGTGTCTTAATGAGGTGGGAGAGAACCAGCAGAGTACTGCCTCTGCACAGACACTTTCAGCACAGGCAGAGCATGTCATTTACTAGGGGATAAAGAGCCATCAGACACGCAGACAGTTTTATTTTTCTCTTACCTGAGTTGAGTGTCCTTGTGCATCAGTTCTGCTAAATTATTGCTACACTATCTCTCAAGTCCTTATCTTTAATAACTTCTTTTGTATTCGTGCCACAGATATATTATGATACATTTGATCCCATGAAATTGCCAGTTTCAGCTTAGTTGAAGGAGTAAAACCAGATGCTAATTGAACATTAGTGATTCATTTTATGCTCAAGTGTCAGTTTTTAAAAGAGATATTTGTGTGTGTTGTAGATGAGGGTTACCCACGAAGAGTGACCGTGGATGATGAGGACAGCTCAATTTTAGTATATGACAACTGGAAACAGGTGAGTACAACATTCTCACAAATGTAGCTGTGGTTTGTTTCTTTATTTTCAAGTGGATTAAAGAATTTGTCAGTGGTTGCAAGGTGGGTGCTTGTTCTGGGAGTCGATTCTGCAATTAAATAAGCACCCAGACTTTGTTCAAGTTTATTTCAAAGACAATTTCAGCTTTATAAATGCTTTATAGTTTGGATACATCTATGATTTCAGTTTTTCTAACTGATTTACGTTAATAGAATGTTCAGCATGCAAAATAGACCTACAGTAATAGTGATGATTGCAGTGGCATGGAGTGCATTAGTTCCTCTCCAGTAGTTTTTTTTTTTTTTTTTTTTTAGCAGCAGCAGCACTGGTTCTGGAAGCAATTTTGCCAAAGTGAAAAGTTCAGGTGAAGCAAAGAATTATGAGAAAATCAGACAAAATGGTGTAGTTTACATTTTGTCAGTTTAGTGACGAATTCGTATGAGTTCAGTCATACAAAAATGTACGATTGGCGTGGCACCCAATTCATACTAAATTGTAAGAATGAGATCATATGAAGGGCCTCATGGTGGTGCAGTGGGTAGCACAATCGCCTCACAGCAAAAAGGTCGCTGGTTCGAGCCTCTGCTGGGTCAGTTGGCTTTTCTGTGTGGAGTTTGCTTGTTCTCCCCGTGTTGGCGTTGGTTTCCTCCGTGTGCTCCAGTTTCCACCACAAGTCCAAAGACATGCGCTACAGGTGACGTGGGTAAGCTAAATTGTCTGTAGTGTATGTGTGTGAAGGAGTGTGTATGGATGCTTCCCAGTGATGGGTTGCAGCTGGAAGGGCATCCGTTGCGTAAAACATATGCTGGATAAGTTGGCGGTTCATTCCACTGTGGTGACCCTAGATTAATAAAGGGACTAAGCCGACAAGAAAATGAATGAATGAATAGGATCATATGAATTCATATGAATTTGCCACTAAATCAAAAAGTTATGAATTGCCGTGAGATTGAGTTGAAATATCACTTTTAGCTCACTTTGTTCTCTCTGAATCTCTGATTGGTGGAATTTTTTGCACAGGATAATCTGTCATTTATTTATTTTTTTGCATATTATTCCCCCATTAAACTTGAATGTTTAAAAAAATTTGTGGAATTAATTCTAGCAGATGGGTTTGAAAAAAGCATATTAAATTGATTAACAACCTTTTAAAGATTTATCATTTTGTTTTAACTATCAGTTTCCCTGTGGAGAAAATGAACAACATTTTTACTACTAATCCTCGACTGTTGCACTCTCCACATGCATACCGTACTGCGATTGATCCTGCCTTCCCTGCGTACACATTATGCACATAAATAGGTGTTGATTCTTGTATTGACTTATTGTCATGACAACATGCATTTCATTTTCTGCTGAACTAAACTGCAAAAGCTTACCTGACATAATTCTTTTGCAGCTTTGCAACTGCTGGTATTTGCGTCAGGAAATGCAAATCTAGTCTTTGAATGGCTTCACTGCAGACTTGGGAAAGCAGCTTTAAAACCGTAGACAGCCAAGCTATAAAATAAACATCATTTGTTATGCTGGGTCTCATTGTGCCCCATTCTTCCCCTTTGTCATTAAACAGTTTCAGACAGTACTAGTACTAGTAAGTTCTAGTAAGAGTTCTCTAATACTAGTAAGCTCTTGGTTGAATTAAATTTTCTTTACTATTTAGATAAGTAGTTTGAGTATTTAAATAAGTAGTTTAAATTCTGTTACCTATAAGTACTTAATGGTTATTAATATAATTAATATGATGTTAATTTAGATTTTTATATCTTCTATTTTTTTTTATTCCTTTCATTACAACTCACAAACATAACAATTTCTCACATACATGTACAATGTAATTCTGATATTCACGCATAATTAAAACGCATTATTTACTCCTAGTTGTTTCAAAACCACAAAAAATTCTTTTAAGAACGTTAATGAGCTTAACTTTGGTTACCATTATGGTTATCATTATATTTTATGTTTTAAAGATGAAAGTCTGTATTGGAATGATATGAGGATGAGTTAAACAATTATTTGGTGAATTATCTATAAAACAAACAAAGTTAATTAAGGCGCCACGGTGGCGTAGTGAGTAGCACATTCGCCCCACAGCAAGAAGGTCGCTGGTTCGAGCCTCGGCTGGGTCAGTTGGCATTTCTGTGTGGAGTTTACATGTTCTCCCCGTGGTTGCGTGGGTTTCCTCCGGGTGCTCCCGTTTCTGGAGTCCAAAGACATGTTGTATAGGTGAATTGGGTAGGCTAAATTGTCCGTAGTGAATGAGTGTGAATGGATGTTTCCCAGAGATAGGTTGCAGCTGGAAGGGCATCCGCTGCTTAAAACAAATGCTGGATAAGTTGGTGGTTCATTCTGCTGTGGCGACCCCAGATTAATAAAGAGACTAAGCCGAAAAGAAAATAAATGAATGAAAGTTAATTAAAACATGATATATATTTAAGTGATTCTCTAAATGAATCAAACTCCCTAACATGACTTAACTGCATTAATGTGCAACATATGGTTGGCATAAAGTTGTATTACTTGTGCATTCACATCCATCATATTAAAGAGGTTTAAAAGAGAGAGAGATGAACAAAGAGGTTAGGAGATACTGTACATAAGAAGACGAGATGCAGAAAGATGAGAAAAATCAGCTCTTGACCCTCCAGCTGAGGCTTGTCTGTTGTTTGTCATTTCTGTTTCCTTTTACTTTAGGGCAAATTGTTTTCAGTTTCCCGTAATTTGTTCCATTTCTCCTGAAAGTAACTGCTGGTTTAAAGATCCTTTTACAAGCATTGTGTGTGTACCCACTATAAAACCAGCCAGGCCCTGCTTTCCTTGTTATTTCACAGTGAATTATGACCACTGCTTTACACAATAAAAGCCACTCATTTGAGAGTAATCTAAAATGATCTTATGGATCAATTCGCTGTGGCTTGCATCATTAAGCCTTTTAGTCACGATTTCTGCGTCTGCATCTGTGCATTAAAGGATTGTAATTTTTCACGTCAATAATACAAAGATATATTGTCAAATAAAAGAAACAGAACAGAAAGTATACACTGGCTAAAAGTATTTACCCAATTTAAACATGTTCAATCAGAATTTTGTTAATTTTATGGTAACAATTTACAATAAGGTTGTATTAGTTAATTACTAACAACAGTGAACAATACGTTTATTACAATATTTATTCATCTTTGTTAATGTTAGTTAATGGGAATAAAGTTGTTCATTGTTCATGTTAACTCAAGGTGCATTAATAAGAATGAATTTGTATTTTAATAACGCATAAGTACAGTAAGTGTTAGTAAACTATAATTAATAAATGCTGTACAAGTATTAGCTCATGTTAGCAAATACATTAACTACAGTAATATGAAACCTTATTGTAATCTGTAACCATTTTAATTAAGGCACATTATAGTAGCAGTAAATACTTTTATTGTGTTCTATATAAAAAAGTGTACATGATACTTCTTTTCGGGCGTCACGGTGGCGCAGTGAGTAGAACGATCGCCTCACAGCAAGAAAGAATTCTGGCTTGAGCCTCGGCTGGGTCAGTTGGCATATCTGTGTGGAGTTCGCATGTTCTCCCCATGTTGGCGTGGGTTTCCTCCAGGTGCTCCGGTTTCCCCTACAAGTCCAGAGACATGCAGTATAGGTGAATTGGGTTAGCTAAGTTGTCCGTAGTGTAGATGTGCAAATGAGTGTGTATGGTTGTTTCTCAGTGATGGGTTGTAGCTGGAAGGCCATCCGCTGCGTCAAACATATGCTGGATATGTTGGCGGTTCATTCATGCAAGCCCAGATTAATAAAGGGACTAAGTCGAAACGAAAATTAATGAATGAACAATATTTCCTTTCATCAAAGAATGCTGAAAAAACAAACAGTATATCACGGTTTTCACAAAAAAATGGAACTGCAAAAGAGTTTTCAGCATTGTTAATAATAAGACTCATTCCCTGAGCATCAAATCAGTTGACTTCTGTACTGTAGATCTGGAGGATCAGAAAACTGGAGTAATTGCTGCTTTTAATTCAACTTTGAAAAAAAAAAAAATTTTTTTAAAATATATTAAGGGCAGCACAGTGGCTCAGAGGTTAGAACTGTCGCCTCACAGCATGAAGGTCGCTGGTTCTACTCCAGTTGGCATTTCTGTGTGGAGTTTGCATGCTCTCCCTGTGTTTGTGTGGGTTTCCTACGGGTTTTCCGATTTCCCCCACAGTCCAAAGACATGCAGTATAGGTGAATTGAATGAGCTAAATTGGCTGTAGTGTATTAGTGTGTGTGTGACTTAGAATGTGTATGGGTGTTTCCCAGTACTTGGTTGCAACTGGAAGGGCATCCACTAAATAAAACATATGCTTGATAAGTTGGCGGTTCTCGCTGTGGTGATCCCTGATAAATAAGGGACTAAACCAAAGAAAAATGAATGAGTGAATGAATGAATGAATTAATGAATGAATGAAAATATATTAAAATAGAAACAGGTATAAAAAAGATACAAAATGAATAAATAAAATTGCACCATTTTACAGTTTTTAATCAAGTATGTGCAGTTTTTTTTAAGTATTAGAGACAAAATGTAAACTCTCATTCACTCTTGTCTAATGGAAAAACATTCCCTGGCTGTAGTGATTTTCTTTAAACCCAATAATTAATCCACTTTGTGATCATGTAGTGCATATTGGTTATAAAATATGCTAATTTCTAAATCAAGGCCAAATTTTAGTCCTTGACGCTGACCCTGAACAGTGTCATCTCATTTAAACCATCTGTGTGATTAAATAATTTATATCCGTCTTCGCCTTAGATTGATGCCTCATATAGTTCCACATCACTTCTCTCTTGATTTATCAACCCCCTTTTTTCCTCTTTGTCTGATGATGCAATTCATATGACCTTCCCTTTACTGACGGTACATTCCCAGGGGACTGAATATGAGTTTAAAGCCCCTTGTGTTGTTTGATTGTACAGTATGTGCCATGCATGTATTTTTCTCACACCCGCTCATACGACATACCAAAGCATGTAGTGTGGGAGTATCATCCACTCAGTGCTGTTTATACTCAGATATACCAAAGGGATTTATTAAGGGGATAGTTAACTAAAACTAAAAATGTTGTCATTGTTTACTCTCCGTTTACTTGCTTTAACCAGTTTGAGTTCTAATTTTCTGTTGTATTCTAAAGAAGAATGTTGTAAACCTGGTATCATTGACTTCCATATCTGTTTTTCTTACTATGGAAGTCAATGGTTACAGGTTTTCATCTTACTTCAAATGATCTTCTTTTGTGTACAACAGAAAAAAGAAACACATAAAGGTTTGGAACGATTTGAGGTTGATTAAAAAGTGAGTAAATTGATCTTTTTCAGTTAATTTAAATATTCAAATTTATTCAGATTTATGACTTTAGCCAGTCTTTTCAATTCCCAAAATTCTAAATGATGCTTATGTGTCATCAGATCTAAAATCATCCTAAATTAGAGGCTGTTTGTTGGATGGATGAATGTCAATAGCGATACTTCTATCACGGAATGACTGCGAGTTTTGGATTAATTCCAGGGCGGAAAGGGAGAAAGAAGGAGCCATGGCTGGAAAAACTCCAGACTCCCCCTATCCTATCATTTCTCTTTCTCCATCTTCCTCTTTCATAGCATCCTCCTTTCTATCTCCATAACCATCCGGTTCTTTTCCTCTGTGGCACATGGTGTCATGTGACCTCTGACCTCACCCACTGTGTTGCATTCTATACCCGTCAGTTGCCATGGCTACTGCTGGTTACAGCAAACAAAAGGATCCCAGATAAAGTATCCAGTGATTAATTTTAATTTTCCAGATGCAGAGATGCAGCCCTTATGGCTTCATGGTTCAACGATTGCAATCTGCAGTTCATGGATTGAAGCCTCAGCATGAAGAATGTTTAACTGAAGTCTGTCAATAATACGGTTACTTCGTTGTTCATTTCTGGGTCTATCTGAGTAGTGGTTATGACTGCACATTAGATCCAATCAAAACAGATATTTCCTTAAACAATAAACCGTAAAAGGCTGTGATTTCATTAAAGAATGTAGTCTAGATCTTTTTTGACGTGATTTAGGGGTGTTCTGTTTTGTCTCTAGTCTGCAGTGACTTGCATCTTGATATTTTACAGTATGTACTAGGGGCGCTTGAAAAGATTTAGATTTAGCTTTGTTAAACCCATTCAATGGAAAATAAGAGTTTAATAGGGGAAATTAAGGCTGGGGGAAGATTAAAGTGGTTAATCACAGGATTTAGGATTCTTTTGTAGTAAACGCTTTAACAAATTCAGTTCCTTTTTGAGGAAAGAAAATCTCATTGCTCATAGGTTTAGGGTCGGTGATTTGATGTTCTTTTAAAGAAGTCTCTTTTGCTTGCCAAGACTGCATTTATTTTATTCAAAACCAGAATAAAAACAATTGTAATTGACTATTTAAAAATGTATTTTATTTTGGTAAGGATGAGGCAATTTTAATTTGCAGTTTACAGTACACTTCAAATAATACAAACTGAAATTGCAATAATGGAAACATGCTTGAAACATTAGGTGGTTTTTGAAACTGTTCAATAAATCAGTATTTTGTAGAACTGGAATGCTTTTTTTTTTTGTAGTTACAGGTCACCTGACAACATGTATAAGTTGCATTTCAGTCTTTAAGATATTGCTTTGCCTTTAATTGTCGAAACTTTCTATATTAGACATGATATACTATAAGCCATCCTTTCAGCTGGAAATTCAGTTCCTCTGAGAAATGAAATCACATACTATCACCTTCCAGCACCGTTTTATACATGGCTGCTCTCAGATATAAAGATATAAATATATATTTTCTTGCCATTAATGCTTCATTAACATGTCTTCTTTGATTAAAATTATCTGTGTAAACTTAAACCTAGTTTCCTAGTAAACCTAGTATCATTGTTAATTTTTGGATAGAAAAAAAAAAGTTTCAGTTGCATAGCATCAATGGAAACTGATGCTTTTATGGTAAAATGTTTTTAACTAGAAAGTAAGTACAAACGTTTTGCACAAATATGTAAAAAAATAAGCTACTGTCAAATTAACCTAAAATGCAGGCTTTCTGCCTAAGAATTATATTATCTGCTTTAAAGTGGAAACATGGCACTTTTTCACTCTTTATCATAATATCATTATCCTGAATATTATATGGATTCATTTCATGTGTCATGGAGGGGGGAAAGGAGGTTAAGCATACAGAAAAGTCTAAAATTTAACCAGGAGTCCTTCACATGAAAATTTGTCGACAGGCAAGCTAGACAACATAGACACAGCATTGGTAACCCATGAAATGGCAGGTGGTTGTGGTTTAGGTTTTGTTACAAGATGTTTAAAGTTGTAATGACAATTATGAGAAAATATTTAAAATAAAATAAAAATTCTGAGACTTTTTAAGAACTGTTGTGTTGGTGTAAGGTTTAGTTTCTATCAGAAGTTATTTTATATTAGGCGATACTAAAATTCTTTAAATTCTGTCACACAAGCTACCTAAATGACTTCACTTTTTATCAAACATCCCATCTGATGTTTATTTATAAAGATGTTTGCAGTAAAACTAAGGTTCCTTCTCAGTTTTTTTTCCTTGCCCCAGAACTGTCAAACGTGTGGTAGAGTAACAATCCAAAGTGAAGCTAAAGCACTTGGTGTGTTTTTATTCACTATATCAATTGTTTCAATTGAACAAAGAGCCAGTATTATTGAGTGTGCTAAATGATATATAGTTTATGATTTGATTTGAGTTGGGTGTTTCTCATGGGGTAATTGGGGGCAAATGCACATATGTATTTCTAGCCCACAAAACTGGTCATAAATGTAAGTTTTTGGAAACATTTGGAGATATAACTATTTGAAAATCTGTAGTCTCAGGCTTCACAACAAAAATAAATACTAAATACAGTACAGAGAAATAGTAATATCTTTATACTGTGACATTTATACATTTAAAGTTTTAAATGAAGTGCATAACAATGCACTTTACGTACCAAAAATGTATTTACAGTTGTAAATATACAAATTATCTCCCTTTTCTTGATATTCATATCATTTTTACCGTAAAAGAAAAATGTACCATTTGGCCTTGCAACATAAAACTGGTTTTGTGGTCCAGGGAACATGTAAAAATGTTTGGGGCTCTCCAAGCAGTACAAAAAAATTAAAATACAGTCAAACAAGTCCCCTAAACACAAACCAAACTCAGCCCAGAATATGATGCACTTTGCTTATAAGAGTAACTCCATCCCTTGGCAGCAGAATGTAGGCAAAACATGACTCAAATGCATGAGGCATTTCTCCAAATTGAGTTATTTACCCGCACAATCTTTTGGATGCGAGAGCTGATTATTCAATAATTGTATGCCTTTTATGGTTTGCTCTTATCCAGATGGCAGCAAAATTGAGATGTTAAATGCTTATCAAATTGCAGATTGAGTCACAATGTGTTTAAATCACTGCATGATTTCTTCTTCTTCTTCTTTTTTTTTTTTTTTTTGCAGTCCCTGTATTGGGGACAAAACACGCCTTATAAGCACTTCTCCCTTGTGTATCTTCAAGAAAAACTGTAAGCATTACTAATTAATGGTACATGTCTTAGACGAGTCACTGAAGGTCAGCACTTTCTGGACTGTGAAACAAGGTCAGCATATTTTGATGCGGTGAAGAGGATGCGGGGAGTTTACAGTAACGTCGCAGTCTGTTCTGCAGACTACAGCCCCACTGTCAACTTACTGCATTCACTGAAGCATGAACAATTGGAGAGAGGGAGAGAGTGAATGAACTCATTTTCACACAGCGCTGCATCAGTAGTAGCTGCAGTGGATGCAGGTCTATTTTGGTCCTGTAACAGATTCACCCAGTTCACCCAATCTACACCTGACACATCATACCAATTAGAGACTAGATTACGCACAGGCAATTATTCAAATGCATACAGTCACATGCTCAGAAATGGACAATCACGAACATTGCCCCGAGTCTAGACCGCCTCGGGTTGCTCCGAGACTTGAAATGCTTCTGACAGCAAGGGCGGGAATGGCTTTAATAAGTCATTCTCTTTCCTAAAATAGCTGACACATGGTCAGCCACATCCTTATGCACGGAGTATGCCGTCACCCGCTTTCTGTTGGTCCATGCTAGGAATTGCGTCACGCTGCTCCCTTTTCCATTTTCCAGCATGAGTGACTTTGAGCATACGAGAGGCATCAGCAGGATCTAAACCATATCTGGTCACCTGTGTTCACGACACCAGCCAAAAACACACCTTGAAATCAATTCAGCCATAACTGGATTAAATTCTCCCATTGGCTAATTGAAACTGAACATGTCAGGGTGTGTTTGGAAAAGAGCTGTGGTTTTGCTGTTGTTGTTGTTTTTTTATTTTTATTAAAATGCTATATTAATACAGTTTTTTTGGATACTGTGGCCAACAATACAATATAGGGTCTGAAATTCTATTAAAAGTCCATGTGAACTAAAAGTTCCTGAGACATTAATTTCAGTATGTTTATTTACTTCCAAATGAAATTGAATATCAAGTAAGGGACGGGGATTTCTTTTTGTGCACCATTCCCTCAATACAAACCAATGGTAAGAGGGGTGTGTTTAAGCTTATCGCACATTATGACAAGTTTTTGCTTGCAACACAACTAAAAACGTGCTAGATACTGTATAATACAGTTTTTCATTTGGAATTGTAGTACAGAGCGATTCAAAAAGTATACCACAACTTTGATACCATCATGTTTCTATGATTAAATACAGATTTTCAATGTGAAGAGTACCTAAAGTTTTTTGAGCACAAAACAAGTTCATAGATGTTCAATATGACCCCCTCCAGACACTCGAGTGAGATCAACCTGAAAGTTGTGGTATTTTTTTTTAATCACCCTGATTTATAAAGTACTATAAAGTTTTCTAACTGGCGAATGACATGTAGTGTTATAAGGTTGTCCATGGTCGTCCATTCGGTGCACGCTCATGATTATGGGAGGTGCTACTCTGGACAACAGGGGAAGGATCGTGCATTTTCAATGCTACTATGCTAATGTTAGCATTTTGGCAGATCACCCACTGCACCTTTAACTTTCATGGATTAATAGTTCATTTAAAGAAAAACAATGTATGCTATCAAAATAAACACTGTAAATATTGATTTCACATAGACTTTAAATACGTCAATAAATTATGTAAGTTTAAAAAAAATTTTAATTCAATTTTTCAAGAAATGCACAGAATACAACAAATTCATTTCAGCCGAACACATAATCAAAAATCCAGAAGAAAAGTGTATATACCTTAATAAGAATTAGTAACAAAGACACACTGAGTTGTCTGATTGACGTAAAACGCTTCTTGGATTATGTGGTGAAGAGTCGAATAAGAGAGAAAGATCGAATGACCAGGTTACTTTCAGCATTCATTCTTCAGATCAATCTCATATTCATAATATAATTATTTTTTTTTGGGTGTCCACTAAGGAAAGCTGTATCTTTGTCTTTGTATCAATATTGCGCTTCCTTCCTAAAATGAAGTAAAGTTTGCAAAAAAAATCAGTTGGGTTAATTTTTTCAATTTCTCTTTATTTCTATAGCAATTTTACAATGTAGATTATGTTAAAGCAGCATAACGTAAAAGCTCTAGTAAATTGAAACTGCATCAGTCCAGTTTACAGAGATTTTTTCAGAGTTCAGTTTAGATTAGTTCAGTTCAGTGTGGTTTCATTTTCACTGCTGAAAGTCCTAACAATGAAGAGCAAATCCATCGATGCGACGCCCCACAAGTCCCAAACAAACCAAGCCAGTGGCCACAGTGGCGAGGAACAACTTCACCAATTGACAAACGTGAAGGAAAAAAACGTTGAGAGAAACCAGGCTCAGGCTTTCTATCAAGTTGTTAGAGCAGCTGAATGTACAGTAGTATTGGTAACTTAGTAATCAACAGTAAACAATTAAGGTAAACATAATGCTGATTAGTCATAAGGTTGTAACATTCTCTACCTCAGAGTTTTGTTGTAATTGTTATTGTTTGGCATAGACATTTCCATCTCTCTTTATTAACATTAACACTACAAAATCACCTCAAGCGAGCTTAAAATATTTTATTCAACATGTGGCATTTCCATCACTTGTTTCTCATGCGATACTTCAAAATGCACATTAACACAGGGTGATAGAAACCCAGCTAATGTTACGTGGGATTTTTAGTGCAACGCTAGTCAACTAATACAAGCTGTTTAATTCAAGGTGTTATTGAAAGTTAAAATAATGTTTGCTATTGACTCATAAAGTCCCTATTTGGCACCTACTCTATCACTTAACAATCTAACCTGCACTAAAGTCAACATCACTGTTACAGTTTGCATGCTATCTGTCATAAATACTACTCAAATTTAGAATTAATGTCCCAAATTATAGTCTATTTAGTATTCCAGAGTTACCCAAATGGTCTGCTCTTTCCACTAGAATTTTGAATTGCAGACCAGAGCACACGTGCTTTTTATGTACTAAATTATGTACAAAAAGATGTCCGGCTTAAGAATATTTATACTCTATCTTTGCCCTTTATTCAAACATATTGATTTTCTGTTTAAATAGATTTACTATGGATATTGCGTAGCTGTGGTTGGAGAGGGTAAATCTTTTGTATGTGCTCCACGTTTCAGTTGTTTTATTTGTGATAAAAGAAGGAACGTAAAGAAACATACATACTTACTACACACATTTAAAGCAAAATTAGTGAAATTTCAACAATAATTATATTACAGTCAATTTATGTTCTTTCCCTGTGAAATTTGGAGAGTAAATTAAAACCCATTTGACAAGATAAGCTGTTATTTGCTTTATGGCTAAAAAAGGTTTAGTGTTTCTTTCTTTCCAATTCAACTTTTTTCTTATATTTCTTTGTATATTGTCATATGTTTCCTTTTGGCACCTGTAATAAAAATATCTCCCCCTATGAGTACATATACAGTAATGCACTCATATGTATGTATACTCATGTTTTTCCTCATGCTGTGAGACTGGAATACAATATATGTGTCATGCTGTTCTTCTGTACAACATTATGGCAAATTAACATATTAATTATGGAAGAAATGTTATTTTTGGATGAACTTGCCCTGTGACATCAGCATTTATTTTAGCAATTTAACATGCTTATGACAGATTTGTCTTTTTTTAGTTGAACTTGCCCTGTCACATTAGCATTCATTTCATTTAATTTAATACGCAATCAGGTGAAGTTAGCATGTGACTATTTAAAGGAGCACTCCTCCTTCTTTGAAAATAAGCTCCTTTTACAAGATAAACAGTTGAGTTTTACCATTTCTAAATCTATTCAGCTGATATCTGGGTCTGGCGGGAGCACTTTTAGCTTGGCTTCATTGATCTCAGAACCGCAGCTCTGCAGTTTTGCTCCAACCCTATTCAAACCAGCTTGATCTCACGTGAAAACGTAAGAATTTTACGTTTTGCCTGTTTAGTGGCTAATTCGTACGAATTAAATGTACGTAAATGTACGATTTAAAAAAGGAGGCGTGGCATCCAACCCCACCCCTAAACCCAACCGTCATTGGGTGATGAGCAAATCGTACTAAATTGTACGAATTAGATTGTACAAATTCCTACGAATTAGCGACTAAATGAAAAGTTATGAATTGCCGTGTGATAGCATTGATTCAAACACAGCTAATCCAACTAATCAACGTGCTTAAGAGTAGTCTTGAACACCTTAAATGGTTGAATCGGGTGTGTTTGATTAGGAGTTTGAGACCTATGGCATAAATTATTGAATTAGATAAGACCATTAGCATCTCTCTCAAGTTTCGATAATTTTCCGATTTAAAGCTAGTCTCTTCAGTATTTACATTACTAGACCGACAGAAAATAAGATCTTGCTATTTTCTAGGTCGATATGGCTAGGAACATACACTTATTACAGCAAAATGATCAAGGAACTTTGCTGCCATACCATGGCGGCGGCAGGCACAATGATATTACACAGCACCTACTGTAAATATCGATCAGGTAAATATGTTTTGAATCATCTTTCACAAGTGTCTCTATAGTCACAAGCAGTTGATCACATTGTTGGCCAAATTAAGACAATTCTCAAGAACTGTGTAATGTCACTGTGCCTTCTGCAGCTATGGTCTGCAGCTCTTAAATTTAAGTTCTTAAATTCTTGAGATTATTATGCTGGAATGAGATTATATTTCATAACCATATCAGCAAAATACCAACTTCTCATTTTTTTGTCTGTCTTAGGACATAATCTAAGCACAGAAGAGTCAAGATTTAAATAAGATAATTATCAAAACTCTTTGGTCGTTTCTGAGTGAGATGCTAATGGTCTAATCCAATTCAATGATCGATGCCAGAGATGACCAAACTACCCCTCTTTTGTTGTTTGATGGGTTTGGTTTGTTTGTTTGTTTGTTTTCTTGTTAAAAGCTAACTGAAATTAAATGTTTCATTTAAATGGTGTAAATTAATCCGATTTTGTTTAAATGTTCATACTGTCACCCGACATTGCAGAGACTTTGGTGGGCAAATCAAGTCAAAGGCAGATTCTGCTTGACTAATAATTTTAGCATTGAACTCCACTGTGTTATAAATGTGATTGTTTATGTTTGTATCGCAATAAATTATTATTTAAAAAGTTATACTGCATTAGTTCATATGATTTAAATTAATTATTCTTAAATATTGTAAAATACATCAGGAAATTACCCATGGCAACTTCATTGTCACTAGTGAAAAATAAATATAGTTTGGTACTGTATATCTACCTTCAGACCCGGAGATCAGCTGAATGGATTTAAAAATGGGAGAAAGTCACCTGCTTAACTCTAGCGTAACTGTAAAATGGTAGTGTTTCTTTTAAGAATAAAATCTATGCTTATCACATACTTGCATACTCTTTTTCTAAAAATAGCTGGTCTTGCATTGTGCAGTATGAACTAGTATTCTGTTCTAAACATAGCCTAGACCAACCCAGCTCTTGCCAGGCATGAAAAAAGCACAAGCATCACTGTTCGTCTCACATATCGTGATCCAACAGACTGGGGCTATTCAGCTTACCTATAATTAATAGATCACTTTGAAGTAAAATATTGATGACTCTAAGCGTCACATATGCTTTTTGTTTATTGAGTAAAGGCCCATTGTGTGTGAAAACTGACAGGGCGTTTTGGAGTTTGTAATTGTGTGAAGTATACGTCTGTTTATCTCACTCAGACTGAGCGTGCAGTTTACTGCTGGGAGCCTTATGCTTAAGAAGAGTAAACCACAAGCTCAACCCTCTCGTCATTACGGACTGTGGGCTTTGTGTAACGTTCATTAGAGAGATGTTTTTTACTTTGATGTCTGTGTTTGGCAGGGAAAGTGGGCTTTTATTTCTGTGGAGGTATGTGCGTTTTGTGTTTATAGCAGCAGAATTGGCTTGTTGAGGGCTGATAAAGCACTTTTAGATGGGATGCTGTGTGTGGGCCAAGTGTACATGTTTTGGGAGGGGGGGATGTGTGGACAGATGGTCTGTGGTGATTGTCTGCAGGGGTGTGGACCTGACCATCCTGCACCGAAACAACTCGACACGGTTAAATCTCAGGATCCAATTATCAGACTCAACCTCTCCTCACCTACAGAGCAACAAATTAAAGTCTATATGAAAGCCCCTGTTCATTTTATAACCATTACTAATGTGAATATATATTTTTTAAAAATCTATCAATCTATTAATTATTTGTAAAAATTTATATTTACCAAATGCCTTTGCATACTTTATGAGCATAATTTATTTATTACATAATAATATTTGGTAATAATGCTATTTGATAGCAACTATGTTTTTTCCTGCCTACTACCTGAGATGCTGGGATAAGCTCCAGCATGCTTATATATAATAATATTATATAATAATAACATTAAGGGCAAGACATGGCTCAGTGGTTAGTACTGTCGCCTTAGAGCAAGAAGGTCACTGGTTCGAGTCCAGGCTGGGTCAGTTAGCATTTCTGTGTGGAGTTTGCATGTTCTCACCTGTGTTCATGGGGGTTTCCTCTGGGAGCTCCGGTTTCCCCCACAGTCCAAAGACATTTGCTATATAGGTGAATTAAATAAACTAAATTGACTGTTGTGAATGAGTGTTTATGGATGTTTCCCAGTACTGGGTTGCAGCTGAAAGGGCATCTGCTGTGCAAAACATATGCTGTATAAGTTGGCGGTTCATTCCGCTGTGGCGACCTTTGATGAATAAAAGGATAAAGCCTAAGGAAAATGAATGAATGAAAGAAAAATTGCATAATATAATATTTAATATTATATTGAGTTTTATAATAGTCATTGTATAATCATAATTCGTACTATTTTGCATGAATACATAAGTATGCATGAATATTATGTGTACTTAAAAATCCAATTGTGTCCTTGATAAACCAATCCTTGAATAAAACCAGTACATTTTTTTTCCAGTTTCTGTATTGGCTCGTGGACCAGGATCTGGCCTGATTTGAGTGTAATCTGTCTTCCTGTGCCAAACATGGCCGGAAAGAAAGCATGTTTGTGTTAAATGACCCTGCAGAGAAGGAACACATTTCTTGGGAATGAGTTTATGATGGGAGATGAGATGAGGTATTTTTTAATGCCATGTTTTGTCCAGATTCTAATCTGCTTTGTGACCTACCGTGAACTCATTTTATTCTCAACCAAAGGCTTAACCACAACAACTGGATCAGAGAGAAACAGTTGCAGGATTTTGAAGAAGGAGTAAGCAATTTCTACACCACTAGTGGGAATAAAAATAAATGAAAAAAGATTTCCGAATGAATGTTCATGTTTAATAGAGCTGTTCATCTTGTGGGCCCGAGTTCCCACTGGAATTTCCTTTGAATTTTTAGATTAGCATTTTTTTTTTTTTTTGGATCTTTAGGTAAGTACTGTCTGTGGTTAACATTACTTAAGAATGCTACTTCCAAATACATCTATTGTATCATAAAATAAACTTTTGTTTTATTTATTTATTTATTTTATTTTATAAAAAATATATATATTTTTTAATTTATTACATGTATTAATATTGAATCTTTGTTCTTTATTATTAAAAAAATATGATAAAGTTGTTTGTATTCACCCACTTTGGCTTAAATGTTTGCCATTCTCTTTATTTAATAGTTTTTTTAACCTTGTAAGGTGTTGTTTTACGTTAAAGAATATTAATTTGGACAACGTCATCAAACATCACAAATCATCAAGATAAAATTGCAATATTCCTTTAAAAAATACAGTGTTATGAAATTTTTGCCATATGGCCCTCCCTTATATACAAAAGGCAGTATAATACCCTGAATGATGATCAATTAAAACTCAGATGTCCCTGGAAATCCTAGAAGTAATCATTGATGTGCCTAGCTTGATGGAGAAATTGTGACGAAGTGTTGGCCAAGACCAGTTCTGTCTTGGCAGAGTTGATGCAGCAAGAAATGTCAGTCAGGCCAGCTGAAATGTGAGCAGCTAAAACCGGATCATCAGGCTTTAATGAAAGGTACTGTATGACATATCCAAGTGAAGTAAATGGAGAAGAGAAGTGGAATAAGCACTGAGCCCTGGGCCACTCCAGTATTTGCAACTTAGACATCTCACCCTCCATGACACTGTGTAAGACCTTAGATTCTGAGAGGTAAGAATAGAATTAGTGTGGTTCATAACATTACCCCTTGTCAGGAGGATTAGCAAGAAAATCTGGTGGTTAATCGTGTATAATCCAACAAGATGGGAACTGATGATTTGGAAGCTGTTCTTGCTAGCCTCAGAGATTCAGCTACAGAGAACAGTGCAGTCTTGTTTGAGTTTCCGTATTTGAAGCCAGACTGGTTCTAATCTCCAAGAGTTTGTACTGTGCGAGAGAAGCAGAGACTTGGTAACACACAATTCCTCAATGTGTTTTTGCAATAAATGAAGTTCTACAACTGCTAGGTTTAGTGTGTGTCTCTAAAGTGGTTGGGTTAACTGAGCCAGCTTAACTGCTAGAAAGAAACCAGTGAAAAAAAAGTTTTGGCAACAACTGTTGTTCTGGTATACTGTAGTTTTTCGTAATGTAAACTGCTTTTCGAAAAAATTCAAATATGAATTAGTCTTTAGGGTTGCTTTCACACTAGCCCTTTTGGTCCACCGCACCTGAGTTTGTTTGACATCAAAGTATGGTACATTTAGCTAGTGTGAACGTGTCTTTTGAACTCTGTTGTGCACCCGTGAACCGTACCCGAGTCTGCCTGAAAGAGGTTGTCTGGGGTACGGTTTGTGCAAACTCTGGTATGGTTCACTTCTGATATGAATGCAATCATACCAAATAAAGGAAGTGACCTGCCAACTGTACAACAAACTTTAGTTTTCATAACGTTCATTTGTGTGTGTAAATCTGTGTGTCACTTACATTGGTGACCCAGTGCAAACAGTGATAATGTCTGCTTGTCTCCACCAAAAACAACGCCTGCAGTTTAATTTTTTTTTTTTCGCGGCAGATAGATGCAAATGGCTCTCTGTATTTTGGTTTAATTAACTAAAGCGAAAGATTCAGTAAAAGCAGAATGAACGTAATATGTGGACGCAACCATGTTGGCACTTTGCTTTCATGGCAGTCACCTGGCAACAGCTGTACACAAAACAGCAGCTTGATGATGCAAGCATACCGGGGTTCAAAAGGAAAAAAGACTGTGAACAAACCAGCCGAGAAGGTGGCAAGGGGGACAATCGAACTGGTTTGAACTGGTTCGGTCCAGGCAATTGAACCAAGTGTGAAAGCAGTGCACAACATGACTGATGTTATGAATACACTCTCTTGGTGGCTTCATGTCAAAATTATCATATTTATGAGATCGGCACTCTTGCATTTGCACAAATTACACAGGTCATTACATCGGCTTCTATGTTGCTGTAGCCAAAACAATAAAGCATGGCACTAGCATGTACACTATCAGTATACTTTGAATTCAGTGTGAGTCTGCCAAATACTTTCTATATATTGTTAAATTATGATGGAAGGTACTTGTTATTGGTTATAAGTTGTTATTGGTTATAAGTTGTAATGTTGATCTGGTACCATTGGACTGCCAAAAATAAGCGCCACTCACTTTTTCCAGCAGTGCTGGTTTTTACCATAATATTTAGTTTTTATCGCTATTCCAAAGGTCACACTTAGCTGATGATTAATTATAAAGCGTGTTTGGTGTGCTGTCCCCAGAGAGAGCCCTGAACCCATAAGTTCCTCAAGCCCGGCGCTCCCTCTCCGTTGCAGGGTGAGAGGGGAGATTGAGCTCAGGTAGATCTCGAGAACTCCCCTGCTTGTTATGGCAAATGGCAGATCAGGGATTGCTATGAAAATATACTGCTGGCTAGGAGTTCATCTATGGTGCCGATTTGGTTTGGTCAATTTACCTATATCGCATGTCTTTGGACTGTGGGAGGAAAACGAAGAACCTGGGGGAAACCCACACGAGCACAGAGAGAACATGTAAACTTCCCACACAAATGTCAACTAGCCAGGTAAAGACTTGAACCAGTGAAATTCTTGCTGTGAGGCAACAGTGATAACCTCTGGGCCGCCATGCTGCCCTGTCAAGGAAAAAGGGGAGGAGTAGGGGTGGAAGGGGGAAGACGAAGATGATTAAGGTAAGACACCCTGGTTACTTATAGTGAGTTAGGAATCATCCAATTGGTGAATCATGCATTAGCTAATGCGGGACCAGCCACAGTCAATCATAAGCATATAATCCTCTCGAAATTCGTTTATAAATAAACTTCACTTTATTTCCATTATAAGCCATAAACCAAAGCAACTAACCAGGAGAACTTACAAAACTTGCAAAAAAAATATGATAATTGGACAAAGGTACAAGTACATAAACTGCTACTGTCCTGCATTGCATATGGCTAAATTAAAAACTATGGCAAAATGAATTTAGTTTTGTTGGTTTTATTCATAGAAATGGCATTGTACATTTATTGCTAAAATCTGCTAATTTTGGCTTGTACTTTAACACAGAAAAATAATTTGCGCTACAACAGAAGATGAGTGTCAGATTTAGGCGGATGAGTGGTCAATTATAAATGTATTTTTTAATGAAGTGTTTTGTTGGGACGTTTGGATTGCAACAACATACTAAATCTATTTTACTGACATGTACAAGCAGTTTATAACATTATATGTTTGTACAAAAAGCATCATGCTGTGCGGATAAGCATTTAGCTGGATTAGCCTGCATAGTTTTCATGAACCTGCTGTTATAGGGTGAACGCTTTAAAGACTATTTCAGCATTTATTACGATTGCTGGATTTAATAATCTAAATCTGCACAAGGAGACAGAAAAAGAAGCTGGCAGGCATATTTGCTGACAGCATGGCAGGGATTTGTGTGAGTGTGTGTGTGTTTCATGACCACAATCACTCAGTTTGTCAGATAAAAAGCAATATCGTAAGAGTGTGTTGCATTACTAGTGTAAGTTAGTAATTTTCAGATTCGCACCTGCTTGTGTCCACAGAGCCATTTGAAGCTATCATTTTGTGTGTATATCCAACCACGAAAGGACAGACAATGACAGATGGGTCTATATTATGGCGGCGAGAGCTGGATGTTGTTAGTCAGACACCACTGTACGCTCTGCTTTCTCTGATGGAAAGACCTTTTACTTTTCCCATACGGCCCCAGAGAGCCCCTCCATCAAACAGTATTGACCGTGTCGTGCTGTCTTCACCACTCATCAAGATACATGTCTACTCCTCCAAGGAAAAGACCTCCTCCGTGCCCTTCCTGTGTGAGGTTTTGGCAGGTGGCTTTTGCTTCCGCCCCAATAGACTCTTTCCTCCAGAGAAACTCAGTGTTTCTGAGGCACTGTGAATCTCACGCTCCAGGGCCGAGTGCGATTGGCTCGGCTGCAATGTGAATTTTTTAGGCAGCTCTCCAGAGGGCTGGAATTCGCCTTCGGGGACACAAGGATGTAGGACACAGGCTTTCCATCTATTTATCTGTTCCGTTTTCTGTTTCGGAGATGAAATAGGAAGCCGTCCACAGGGGATCGAAGCATTTCTTTCTTCTCTTAGTTCATTAAAGATAGAGACGACAGCCGCCCTGTCATAGCTGTCACGAAGAGAGAGGCTGACCCCAGTGTGGCTGTACTTTGGCACTTTAATGTGTTTGCGATGATGTACCGTGATGTTCTCGAGGGGTAAACGCTTGACTGGGGCATCTGCTGGCGGTTTGAACACACCTGAGCTCTGCTGCGGCAGCGTCTGCAAAACTGGGGGCTGGAACAACAACAAAGCCATCATAGATTTGAGGTTATCCTCTTTAAATCCCTGTTAATCCTCTTTTTCATGGACACAAACACTCACGAGCTAACAAAAATGGCCCTCCTCTTATTACTGACCTACTGTACCATTGACTAATAATCATTTGTAAAAAGCCTGCTTATGAAACAATTAGTTCAACCCAAAAATGCATATGTTTTTCCTCATTCACATGTGTTGTTCTAAACCAGGACAATTCCGACAATTCTAAGACAATCTAAGACAATTCAGGTAACAATTTCTATGGAGCCTGTTTATAATGCACTGTAAATGTACTCTTAATGTCATTAAAGGTGGGAGAACAGTTACTGGGGTGGTACCTTTTCAAAAGTTACATGTTTGTACATAATGGGTCCTAATTGGTACCTTAAAGGCATTCCTTTGTACTTTTTATGTGTTAATATGTAACCAGTGGTGGAAAAATCATTTTCAAGTAAAAGTACTATTACTTGCCTAAAAACGTAGTGCAAGTAGAGTAAAAGTATCTGCTGTAAATTTTACTCAAAGTATGAGTAAAAAGTGGCCCTTTCAAAAGTACTCAAGAGTATTGAGTAGTGAGTATTACACTGTAAAAAGCTGATTCGTTTACATGTCATTTGTGGATACGTAACATTTTGTAGAAAGACGAGCCAACTTCTTAAACCAACGTCATATTGGCGTCAAATACTGACATTTATTCGTCTGGTATGGTGATCAAAATCCAACATCTGATAGATGTCATAGTGGTTATGCCCAGACAACGTCAAGCTGTAACATCATTAGACGTTGATATTTGGTTGATTTTTAGGTTGGACATTGGACATTGACATCAGTCTGATGTTGGGTATAACATTAGGGTACAATGTCAACCTGACGTCTTGTTGACGTATTTTGCCTGCTGGGTGTTTAGGGCCTTTTCGGTCCTCACACAGTAAACATCCGTCATCTTCTCATCAGTGTCATGCATTCACACAGTCTCTGGGTCAATGCTTGTAAAGATTTTGGACATCTTCTTGGACACTTTTAATGCTTCCAAACAGTTTGCTTCAATTATAAATTGCCATGTCTTGAGGTAGGTCATTATGATGCAATTTTTACCTTCTATGTGCGATTTGATTGGACACGAATCACAGGACGGATTTTACCAATGGCCATAGACAAGAATAAATAAAGTAGTGACTGCAGGTTAAAGGAAAGTAGTGGAGTAAAAGCACTGTTACAGCACTAAAAATGTACTCAAGGGAAAGTAAAAGTACACATTTTTAAAGCTACTTAGTAAATTACAATTCCTGAGGAAAAACTACTCAATTACAGTAATTTGAGTATTTGTAATCAGTTACTTTACACCACTGTATGTAACTTTATCAATTGTGGACCTGTACTCCAGTAACAACTCCCGTACATTTATTGACATACAGCCATTTAAAAGCCATTTATTGACATACAGTGTGTCAATTCAAGTCATTACCAATGCTTGTTCATCTTTGGAACACTAATGACATTTTTCTTTTTTAATCTGAGAGGTTTCTGAGAGGTTGAAAGTTAAAAACAATGACGATTTTAAATAATTGTACAGAAATAAAAATATTTAAATCCAAATAAACCCTCATGTTGTTTAATCCAGTTCTTCTGAAGAATTTTACAAGAAGAACCAAGGTAATCAAGGCTTTTTTTTCGACATTCTTTGGTTCTTTGGCATCAACCAACAATGCGAGAGCTTCCATAACCAAAATTTGAATGCCAATGTTTGCACAATGGTGTTTATATGAGAGTATTCAGGAAATAATCAGACTTTCGTTGAAAGGAGAGAAATCTCTCAGATTTGATTAAAATATCTTCATCTCTGTTCTGAAGATGAACATACTTCTTATGGGTTTGTCTCAGCATGTGGGTGAGTAAATTATATCTTGGCTTTTAATCACTTGTACTTGAGCTCTGCTGTAATTGGTGTGCCTGTGATCTGATTTGATTGGCAGGAGCTGTCTACCCTGCAGTGTGAGGTGTGCATCCTGGTGTTCTCCCTGACGGACAGGCGCAGTTTCCACCGGATCGCTCAGCTCCGCCTGCTCCTGAGAGAGTCGCTGCCGCACACCCCCATCATCCTAGTGGGAAACAAGAGCGACCTTGTACGCTCCCGTGAGATCAGCACCGAGGGTAGGCCTGTTTTTAATCTACTGTATGTCCTTGAGCTACATATCCCAGTAATTCAGACCGATTAACAATGTTCAAGAGCTGGCATATATTGCAGAGAAATTAAAGAAAAGTGGAGTAGGTCAAATAATGTTGAAAATGAAAATGAAATATAGTTAGAACACATAAAGATCGAGATAGACTGGATAACAGAAAGACCTATTGTAATTATTTCATGAATATAGGAATATTAATCTGAGTGTAATATTATTAAATAGTCTGTTTTCCATTTTAATGTTTAAAAATGATTTCATATGATGGTAAAGATGAATACTCTTTAGTCCGGACATTGGTGTCACATGATCCCATTATAATCAATATTGTGAGAATTGTTTTATTTATTTATATATCCCAGTTGTAGGAACAACAAATAATAACTTGACTTCTAAATAATCATTTGGAAAAGTGGCAGAACATAGATTTTTCTGATGTATCATCTGTTGAACTGCATCCCAATCGTCACAAATACTGCAGAAGACCTAATGGAGCCCACATGGACCCAAGATTCTTACAGATATCAGCCAAGTTTGGTGAAGGAAAAATCATGGTTTGGGGTTACATTCAGTATGGGGGTGTGCGAGAGATCTGCAGAGTGGATAGAAAAATCAACAGCCTGAGGAATCAAGACATTTGTGCTGTCCATTACATTACAAACCACAGAAGAGGGCAAGTTCTTCAGCAGTATAGCGCTCCTTCTCATACTTACATCAAAGTTCCTGAAAGTAAAGAAGGTCAAGGTGCTCCATTGGCCAGCCCAGTCACCAAACATGAACATTATTGAGAATGTCTGGGGTAAGATGAAGGTGGAGGCATTGAAGATGATCCAAAGAATCTTGATGAACTCTGGGAGTCCTGCAAGAACGCTTTCTTTGCCATTGCATAAATGTATGGATGCAGTCCTCCAAGCTCATGGGAGTCATACACAATATTAAATATTTTTCCACTACACCATGACTTTAAATTCAATACTGTACATTATTTCTGTTAAGTGACAAGACTTTTGTCTTAGCAAAGTCAGACCATATCCTAATAAACAAAAAAAAATTAAATAAATAAATAATTAAAAACTAATGCATGATCATATTTAATTTTATTTTGGTAAAATAAGCATAATCTAGAGGCCTTTCATATAAGCCACTTCTGATACCACAATGATCAACTAGTTATTATTTGTTGTTTCCTAAAACTTGGATAGGCGACAAGACTTTTCTCAGGTAGTGTGTATCTGTGTGTGTATACAGTATATATATGGGCAGCACTTTTTGTGTGTGTGTATATATATATATATATATATATATATATATATATATATATATACACACACACACACACACACACACACACACACACACACACACACACAATATTGGGCATATAACATACATATTTTTTTATGACAGAATGCATAATGACAGCAAAAAAATTCAGCTTTGTCGTTGGAAAAATGTTAAGTGGAAAATAAATGAATTAATAAAAATTCAGAATCAAACAGAAAGTGCTTTAGGGGTGATTGATGTGTTGGTGCTCGTTGGGTAAAAGATTCATAAAGAAACAAAACATCATAAGTCCAAGCCACTTGAAAAGTAGTATTTTAGTACATTGCTTTCCGAGTGCCTTGGACTTTTTTGTGTATCTTTATGAATACACATGAAGTATCTTTACTGCTTAAAGATACACAAATCAGTCTTTTTATAAATACACATAAAGTATATCTTTAGTTCATAAATTTACATGAAAAAAATCATAAATCACTTTAGTAAACTACATTTTGAATACCTTTCCTTAGATTTTTTTTTGGTGTATTAAAACTAAATTATTTCAGACCCCTTAACTTGAATATATTCTTAAAGAGAAATTAGTGTATAAAGCTTTTTAAAGCCTCAAAAATAAATATGGTGTATATGCAAATTTAATTAAGTAATTGCAGTTCTGTGAGTACTATGGAAAACAAAATGATGAAAAATCAGCACTGCTGTATAAATGAGTTGAATCCAATGCACTCTATTTTGTATACTTTTATTTGTGATATTTCTAATAAGGGCAAACTAATAGTGCGTGTGTGCGCATATGAGGCTGCTTAATTTTAGTCATGTTACTTTTTCAAAGGCTGCCCATTTCACAGCATAACTTTAATCAAACTTTAATCTAGTTCAAATTAGAAAGCACTGAACAGTCTCTAATTATAAACAAAAATAAAAATAAGGTCTGCATATTAGAGATAAAATGAAATGCAAGCGGCAACCAATCTTTTTTTTCTGGTATAGTTATATATTTGATCAATTCACTTGACTTTTAAGCTAAATCTGAATGTGAGTTTGTGACTGCAACATGCAAAGTAAAACTTGCATGGTTCACGATTAGATCAATTGCATGCATTTAGAAAATAATAATGGCAAATAAAATGTATGAAATGTATAAATGTTGAATTGACTTTCAGTACAGCGCTTGTTGAGTATATACGCCATATGTATCAACAGGTATTTTATTTCACAAAAGATCCCCTGTGGTCCACCTCTGTCTCTCGCACTTGTGAGTCATCTATATTAACCTTGCCGCTGTGACTCAGCTTTTGTCTAAATGCTTCTATCTCCATCTGGCTGTATTTATATAAGAGGCTTCGTGGATTCCTGGCAAGAAAAATCACTCAGCTTATCGGCATAGAGCAGGTGCTGCTAGGAGACGTGCGTTTGTAAAGTAGACACATTAGCGGCCGATAGGAAATATAGATTCTCCGTGCTGGTGTTTTCTCAGCAGGGCAGACACTGCTATATTTCAGATACTAGTTCAACAGATACATTTTAAAGACTAATGAAATGCTTATTAAATGAATTGTTTGTAGACTTTTCAATTTAAATGGTTTCTCCTACTCCATTTTTAACTAGCATATTTATTTAGCATATTATGAAATGAAAACCTAACAGCCTGCCAAACGGTGGTAAAAATCTATATAACTTTGCATGAAATTACTGTCCTAAATCTAAATGGAAGCTCAAACATTGGCAAATTAAGACATAAAGAAAAAGAATTGGCACTACTTTAAAATCCAAACAGTATAGAATTATATGGATCACTGTTTTTTTTTTTGTCAGATATCCTAATCCAAACTATGTGGAAAAAAACCTGAGGTGGTTTAGTTTCTCTGCTTTGGACTGCGGGCTTAAACTTGTAAGCTGTGATTGGTTATTTCTGCTATTTTGAATGGCTGGTAACTTAAAATGTAGTTGCAGAAGTGGCTGCTAAGGTAAAATGTTAACTATAAACCCAACCTTTTGTGTTTGAAACCTATATTTATAATTTTTTTTAAGTAAGTTGCTGTAGTGTTTTGAGTGGTTGCTAGGGTATTTCTAGGGTGCTATAGGTAAATGCACAAGATGTTTGGCCAGAGGAGAAATGGTTGTGCTTAACTGAGCCTGGTTTCTCTCAACCTTTTTTTCCTTCGCTTTCGTTAATTGGTGAAGTTTGTTCTTCACCACTGGCTTGCTTGTTTTGGGACTTGTGGAGCTGTGCATCGATGGATTTGGTCTTCAGTGTTTGGACTTTCAGCAGTGAAAATTAAACCACACTGAACTGAACTAAACTGAACTGAACTGAACTTCAACCCTGAAAACTGGAATGACACACTTTCAATTTACTATAACTTCCATGTCAAAGGTTCAAAGTCACCCTTGAGTACTTTTTTTGAGATTTTAACAGGTTTGTGTGGGTTGAGCATCAGTTAAGACAAACTTAGCACCTGTTAGCTTTAATTGTGGGGAAAACTGGATAATTTTGAGCTTTTGTCAGCTAATTTCATCTTCCGGATTTAAATTATTTTGGTGGTGGGATCAAAAACGATGAAGTAGTGCAAATCTGCTAGTGCAGGGATGACATGTTGGTTTCTCGTTATTATTCATAGCGGAGATTTCTTATCTTATGAGAAGACCCTGCATTTAATTATTTATTAGAGCACGTGCTTTCTGAAGGCAGGGCAGACCTGCCATGCTGTGAAGCCGCCTTTCCACTGCACACGGCATTTGGACACGACTGTCGGAATACGCCCCCTTGTGGCAGTCAGACAGAATTTTCAGTGTTGTCGGGCACCATGGGGGAGACACTGAATCTCGCAGTGTCCGAAATAAATGAGTGCAAGAGCAAGAGCCTTTATTCTCCATGTGTCTAACTGATTACATGTGACTTTTACTGATTAAAAAAAAAAAAAAAAAAAAACAACAACTCCTATTTCTTATCTCACGTGCACGGACCTGCCTGGACAACACTGAAATACATCACTTCCAGTCGGCTGGTCGCATACGGTCTAGTCGCAGGAGTTCAAATATTTTAACGGATCCGCAGCTCAAATCGGATCCAAATTTTCCACATACGGAAATGATTGGAACTCCACGCAGCTCCCAGACTACTCGCCATCGGAAATGAATGACTTCCGGTCTGTCGCAGGTCGTTTGTCGGGTGCAGTGGAAAGGCGGCTTGAGCAGTATTTAGCTGTTTATGAAGGCTTCTATGTGTTTGCTTCCATGATCCATAGGGTTTGTTTGTTTTTTTCCCGCAATGTTGTCAGGACTGATACAGCAAAGCTGTTGGTTTGCAGCAAGCATTTTTGCCGGGAGAGCTGTACGAGAATTTTGAGACTTTGTCCTTTATCTGTTGAGTTTGTTACATTCAGACACATTGCCTATATCTGTGCTGCTGTGTTCGTCATATGTTTAAAACAGTTGTTCGCTCTGCTCTTTATCCCCTGCTCAGCCGACCACACCCACTCCTTTCTCTGCTCACAGCGCTCCACGCCCATTATGAAGCATTTTCTGAGATAGACCCTTTAAGGTGCTTTGGCACAATCTACATTGTAAAATAATAATAATAATAATAATAACAATAATAACAATAATAATAATAATTCCTTACATTTATAAAGCGCTTTTCTGGACACTTAAAGAGTTATACACATTATTGACTGGTTCTAAAGAGTTTTTTTTTTATTTTAACACAAAATAACATATCATGAAAAATGTTGAAAACCAGTAACCACTGACAACCATAGTAGGAAAAACAAATACTATGGGAGTCAATACTTCACTCCAAAAATGATGTTTGCATACTGTACTACTTATTTACTATGAGCTGAAACAACACAAGTTTTGAGTTTTTTTTTGCAACAACTTAATTGTTTTATGTTTAATCCAGTTCAATTTGTCAAAACAATTATGTTAATCAAAAACTTAATCGAATTGTGTTG
>CAIGQQ010034181.1:1619094-1641432 GCA_903798035.1 Danio albolineatus | reverse complement strand
AAAAAAAAAAACCACACAAGGAAAGTCAACGTAAACCGTCTTCCAGCATTATCTGGAGATATCTTCTTTTGTGTTGAAGACAAAAACCCACTTGAGGGTAAGTAAATGACAGAATTTTTATTTTTGATACTAATATGTGTAACAAATAAAACGGTAAGCAACTGAGCTCAACCCCCACTAGGGGAGCTGTTTTATTAGGGTATATTAACAAACCTCAGCTTCTACTGCAAGCTGGTATGCGATTTTCAGCTCTCCTAACTGAAGGGCCAGCTCGAACCGGTGCTCTGGATCAGTAGACACAGCCAGAGCCTGCTGTTTAAAACCCTGTAGGCAAATAGAAAAAAAATCAAAGACACTGACTATAAAATAACTTGGGCTAACTCTGCTAGGCAAAATTGTCAAGTCTTACCTGTTTCTCCAGGAAGTGGGCAACTCTGGTTCTCTGTTCTTTAGGGATGGTGGGCAGCACTTTGTCTGCCATGCCAAAGTCTCTGCGCATGACCGCAGTCTGGTACTCCAGCACAGACACCAGGAGAGAGTAACTAACAATGTTCAGCTCCTTATCACCCAGGTAAAGACGGTCATCTTTAGGAATGTATCCCAGAAGGTACATCGTTCTAAGAAAATTAGAAGTCATTGTTAGACTGAATTCAAAACAAAGAGAGCTTTATTTTAGATTTATTTATTTTATATAAACATATAAATGAACACTTTTGTTTGGCAAGGCCACATTAAACTAAGAATCTGAGAAGGCATTTTTAATTTCCCAAGTGTGTTCTCTCTCAAATAAATGCTGTTCTTTTGAACATTTATTTTGTAATGAAAACAAAAAAATAAATAAATAAATCTGGTCATCACAGAAATATCAAAGGCCACAACTTAATAAATCCTCACAAATTCCACTTTGCAATCAGAGCAATTAACAACATTAAAAGAAGAAAATACAAAGGAGGTACTTTAAAAACCCAAACGTAGCCCTGACAAGCACTAGTGGTGAAAAACTGATGTTTTTTTGATGGCACCTGTCCAAGTGAGCAATGGTGACAATCTCTCCTCCAACAAAGTAGTTGAGGCGGTTGACTGAGCTGGTGTAGATGAAACAATCTCCCACCCACAGACCAGTCTTCACCACCTCCTGAATCTCTCCCAGAACCTGCATATAAACACAACAAGAGCTCAGACCTACCATTTCAAATCTTGGCTCCACTTTATATTATCTACTAGGTACTTATATATTATATATATTTATTAATATATTATATCCAAAAATAAATACAAATATACATATAGTGTTAATTTTGTATAGCACACCACTTATGGCGCTCTTAAGCTGGGACACAGATATATTTAGGGACAGTCTTTGTGGTATGGGTAGATTTAAGGTTGGGTTAAGGTGTAAGGAATGGGTCAACAGTATAGGCAGATCATTAACATGCATGTACAAAATACATGCTTTGTACCCTAATAAGTGTGGATTGATCCAAATCTTTAAACTCAAGTTAAAAATCACAGTTTACTGTTTTGATAAAAAGCTAGGTTATATTGTGAATGATTCACTGAAGCATTTTATTTCAGACTATACAGGGATCATCCACATTTTTACTTGTAAAATTCCATGACTTTTCCATGATTTTTCCAAGACTTTTAAGTAAATTTTCATGATCTAATGTTTCATGCAATGTTTACATATGCGTGGTTAAAAACAATGCATGCTCAACTTTATAACAGCATAGGCATGGGCTGATAACTGTTTTAAAGGTATACCATAGTTTGGAAAAGTGAAGGTTTTAAAACCGCCGTTATTTTCTGTAATACGGTTCCTAAGGTATGTGTAAGATTTTTTATTTACATATTATTTTAGTTTTTTAGGACAAGAGTATGTCCAGCAGAAAAAAAATATCCAAAGATGCCATTTTAAATTGTAAAGAAATCTGTGTTATTAAAACTAATGAAGACAGCAATGATTCATTGTCAGTCAATGATTCATTGTAATTATTTAGTCTGACAGGTTTACTGCTCCAAAATATTCTAAATCTTTCAAAAAATAAAATATATTGTGTTCAAAGAGGAAAAAAAAGTTTAAGTTTTTACCCAGACATTTGAAAATAATATATTTTAGTGCAGTGATCACAATATCGTGATGCCATGAAACTGATATTTTTATCCAAGGTTATCATACTGTTAAAATCTTATACCGGCCCATGCCTAGTACAGCATATCGTAAAGCATGCAACCGTCTTTTTAGTTTCAATTTATATTTATTTATTCATTCATTTATTTTATTTTCGGCATAGTCCCTTTATTAATCCAGGGTTGCCAGAGTGTAATGAACCGCCAACTTATCCGGCATTTGTTTTTTTTACGCAGCGGATGCCCCTTCCAGCCACAACCCATCACTGGGAAACATCCATAGATTCTTATTCACACACATACACTCTGGACAATTTAGCCTACCCAATTCACCTGTACCGCATGTGGATTTGTGGGGGAAACTGGAGGACCCGGAGGAAACCCACACAAACACGGGGAGAACATGCAAACTCCACACAGAAATGCCAGCTGACCCAGCCGAGGCTTGAACCAGCAACCTTCTTGCTGTGAGGCGACAGCACTACCTACTGCTCCACTGTGTCGCCTATTTACATTTATATCTATGTAAAATTGATTTAGATAACGGTTACACTGCACTAATAACGTGAGAGTGTGTGTTTGGCCAAGGACAGAAAAGAAGTAAATAACCTATATTCAAGTATACAGATATCTGTTTTCCGTGACTTTTCCAAAACTTTGTGGGTTTTTCCAAAACTTTTCCAGGCCTGGGAAATGCCAATGTCAAAATTCCATGACTTTGTAGTGCGTTTTGCTGACCTCAAAAGCATCTTCAATACCGTCTTCAGTAATCCCCTCATTGTTCTCCTGTGATGCGGCCACCTTCTCTGACAAATAACGCAGAATGAAGAAGGACTCTTCTGTGGCAATGCACACCAGCTCACCGGAGTCTGACCAGAAAATCTGGAAACACACAAGCAATTGGTTCATGGCACAATCATTCACAAAACATAACAAACAAATAGTAGAGGCCTCTAGCAGGTGACTCACATGTTTAGGCTGGATCTCAATTCGGCGAATCAGCTCCGTGTTGTCCCAGTCATAAAAAGCCAAGCCATTCACAGATCGGACACCCAGCAAGAAACCACCATAGATGCCTGCAAACAGTCATTCATTTAAAGAAAAGACTACCATGTTTGTACTGCATTCAATGTACGGAACTGATCATGCAGTATTTACACAAAAGTTGTTTGTCGGCGGTTTACCTTCTGCTCCAAAATCTGGCTTAAAAGATTTTTTCTCCTTAAAATTTTTGAAGATCTTCACCACACTGCTGCTTTCCCGGATTGCATATCTTTATTTAAAACAAGTCGGTATTAATTGTTTCGCACAGTAATTGATGCATTTATTTCTTTGAACATGTCTGCTATATGCTTGTACAGGACTTACTCGGATGAATCATGGGCCCAGACAAACTCCTGTGCAGAGCCGAAGCTCTTGTTTCTCAGAGCCATGGCGGTGTAGATGATGTACTCTCCATCTCCACACACCACCACAAACCTAAACAACAAGATTAAATGAATAGTGTGATGCTGAGAGGTTAATCGGCCCATTAAAACTGCAGCAAGGATCAGGCTGGATGCAAATGAGCTTAACAGCCTTACCTGCCGTTAGGATTGTGCTGGATGGTTTGAGGGTAGATCTCACAGCTGCCCATGTCCTTGACCGCCAGTGGCAGCCTCTCGCCATCCTTGATTTCTGCATCCCCCATGGCTTTGAGGTTTGCCTGCTGAATCTCAGAGTGCTTGGCCCAAATGATCTTTCCGTTGGTGTCCATCGACATGGCTGGCTCCTCACGGCCGAGCTGAAATACAAATGTAAACCAGATCTTTACTAAGAGTCATATTAGACTAAATTTTATCATCAGATAATATTCACTGAAATGTCACGTAAATGTAATGTTTATGCAATTAAATTACAATTACAAACAGAATTTTATAATGCTATATATATATATATATAGACAGATTGAAGTTCCAATACCTTTTAAGACCTTTTTAAGACTCTTTTTATACATTTTAATACATTTACCTCATCGCCACTTTAGGTTTTAACCAATAACATTGGTAAAGTTTTAATTTGCAGTTTATTTACAAAATGCTGATTGTAACAAACCAAACCTAAACTGAAACGTTATTCATACACCGTATAAAAACGCCAATTCACCAGGTGGCACCTACAGAATAGAAGGAATAACTGTGTTTCCTTGGTTACTGCAGTAAACAATGCAGTGATGTCAATTTTTTTTAAAAACACAGCATCCCAATATTCGCAGATTAAATTCATGCAAATTTTCATTGTATAATCAAAAAGATACAAAATTTACTACCTACGTGTTTTTAAAATGTCTGATATATCACATTTTAATACTGTAAGACAACTTGGACACCCTGTTTATATACATAGAAAGCATATTAAATTAAAGTGTCAGCTTTGTTTTAAATAATTGTAAATAAATAAAAAAAAACATAAGACCCTTTCAGGGTAGCCTATATATTCACGTTAAAACTTAAATGCCACATGTTTATTTTTAAAAAGTAGTGCATGTGTGTAAATATTATGTGTATTGTGTATTGGTGTTTTCCAGTGATGGGTTGCAGCTGGAAGGGCACCTGCTGCATAAAACGTATGCTGGATAAATTGGTGGTTCATTCCGCTGCTGCGAGCCCAGATTAATAAAGGGACTAGGCCAAAAAGAAAATAAATAATATATACAAAATGGGTGAACGAAAAGATAGTGGCAAAATATAAAGATGTAAAATGACCACTAATTACTATAAGCTGCGTTGTGATCCTAATTCGACATCAAATGATCTGTTCTGACTGGTGTTTTGGTATATAAACCTTCATTATGGTTTCTGGGATTTTAGTGAGCGTCTTCTATAAATCAGGGTAAAAGTATAGGGATACACAGGAGTCAATTTTATATAATTTAACATTTTATTTAATTTCTGTAATGGCAAAACATGCTTTGCAGTGGCCATTCAATCAGTAACATAACCTTTCAGAATCATATTAATATGCTGAATTGCTATTAATTTCTTTTTAATATCAATGTTCAAAACTAATGGGTGACACGGTGGCTCAGTGGTTAACACTGTCGCCTCAGAGCAAGAAGGTCGCTGGTTCGAGTCCTGACTGGGTCAGTTGGCATTTCTGTGTTGAGTTTGCATGTTCTCCCTGTGTTCGTGTGGTTTTCCTCCAGGTGCTCTGGTTTCCCCACAGTTTAAAGACGTGTTTAGGTGAATTGAATAAACTAAACTGGCCAAAAAACATATGCTGGATAAGTTGGCAGTTCATTCTGCTATGGTGGCCCCTGATGAATAAAGGTACTAAGCTGAAGGAAAATGAAGGAAGGAAATGTTCAAAACTAGCTACGCTACTTCAGGCAACATACAGGAGTCAGAGAGTAAAATTCAATCCCTTTAAGACTCTTTCCATACATTAAGACCTCATGGCCACATTAGGTTTCAACCAGTAACAAATAGCAACATTCTAACTTGAGGTATATTAACTAAATACTGATTTTAAGAAAACTAATCCTAAACTAGCATTTTTATTCAAGTATATGAATAATGTTTTGATCCAACAGGTGGTGCATATAGAACAGCAGGAATAACGATGTTGCCTTGGTTACTGCAGTAAATAAAGCATTTGACAGGATTTTATTGATTTCAAAAACTACACAGTATCCTAATGTTTGGAGATTGAATTCAGGCAAACTTTAGCATACAACTATACATTGTACAATTGGAAATTAATACAACATTTAATATCTTGTAAAATGGCTAAATTGATTTATCAGGTTTCAATACTTTAAGACCCCGCAGACATCCTGAACTTAATATTATTTTGGAAACTGACTTCAACTTTCTTTCATGAACAGAAAGTTCAAAAGAACATTTTATTCTGAAATACACTTATCTTTTCTAACATTATCTATCCTCCGCCGACTGCCTGCTGTCAGCCTTGGCCCTGGATCAATCTGATGGCTTTCTTCTAAAGGTACTAAACTTTGCAATTAGCAGCCCAGAGCTTTAGCTGGCATGTTACACCACTGACAGGCAACAGTATGGTGTGACTTTGTATTATTTTTAGTACCTTGATAATGATGCTGCCTTCATCATAGCCCAATGCGACACTGTTGGAGCCCCGCAAGCCAGACACACACCAAACCCGCTCCATGCCGTAGTTCAAGGTGCTTTCTAGACGGTAAGTGCTGGAGTGCCAGATCCGGACTGTGCCTGAATAAGAAAACAAAGAAAATTACAGGAAGCTTAAAAAGACTGAAGTGTTGTTGTTTTTTTGGATTACAATGTCCCAGTTTAATGTGCAGAAACCATTTTTGTTTTAACATTAAAAATAAATTAAAATTCATTTAAACCTGGAATGGGAAGCAATTTAATCCTCCTTTTTCTTTTACCCAAGAATGCTTTGTGAGAAACATCCATTAGTGTTTTTTAATAAACTGTACAATGAAGTGTCATTATTCCCCTCACTAATCATCCGCTGAATATTAAAATTCCAACTTATTAGAACAATCAAATAGTTGAAAATTATTGTACTGCAGGGAATATGAAGAGAAAGACACAATAAGCAAAAAAAGCTTTGGTCACAGATAAGCATATATACATTAAAACATCGAGCATAATGTTATTTTCATGAAGGATCACTAGGTATATTGATCATTTGCTGCACAACCTTATTATTTAAATTTATTTGTTTTAGTTTGAATGTAAGCTCACAAGTGCAAACAATCATTTGTAAAGTAATAATCATGCACAAAAATGCACATAAAAGTGACATTATTAAAAATTTTCAGAAGTTCTCATTTTTATTTCATAACTTAGAAATGATCATAAATGTTTCATAACTGACCGTCCTCAGATCCAGTGATGATGATGGGCAGCTCTGGGTGAAAGTTTACACAGGACACATTCTGAGCGTGACCCTCGAGTGTCTGCACACATGTCTTATTCTAAACAGGAAGAGGTACAAAGAACAAATGTAAATAAATAATAAACAGCCAAGAATGACCTTCTGCATTGTGCATATCAATATTATTCATACCTGATAGTCCCAAATTTTGACCAGTCTGTCATCAGCTCCAGATATGAGGTAGGGTTTATCTCCTCCGCTGTAATAATCAATGCAGTTCACCCCCTTATCATGACCTTCCAGAGTGAAGTTGGGAGAAGACGAGCCCAGTTGCCAAACCTGAAATGTGATAAAGAAATTATGTGGGAAATGTCACAAGTTTGATTTGAATTTGCTTTATGCACAAATGTTTAGTCTTACCTTGATGGTTCTGTCCAGCGACGCGCTTGCAAACTGGTTGTTATCCTTCGGGTTAATGACGATCTGCATGACGTAGTGTGTGTGGCCCTCAAATACCTGACTGCACGACCATTTCTTCTCCCAGTCCCACAGCTTTATCAACATGTCATCTAAACACACACACACCCAGTGAGTGTTAAACAAATAGGGTTTTGTATATAGAGCATAGATTAATATTTGGTGTCTGTAAGATTTTTATACAGGGTTTCAGCAGGTTTCACCAAGTCAAATTTAGGACCTTTTAAAGACCATTATGCATGGAGCTAAATGCTCAGAATTTTTTCAAATGACCCGGTTGGGCCAGTTTAAAAGATTTTTACTTGCTCAATCAAAAAAAATTCTAATTCAGTTATTTCTTATAAATATTATCCACACTTTGGTTAGACTGTTGATGATTGAATGGGTGTTGGCCAGATTGGGTAGCGACATAGTAAAATTAAGAACCGTTTAAAACAATTTAAGAGCTTCAACACAATTTTTCTTTAAATTTTAGACTTTAACAGTCCTAGTGGACACCGTGCTATAATGTTTGCTAACCAAGACTACAATTGTTAAAAAAAAAAAAAAATTATAATAAAATAAATAACAACATTGTAAAACATCATAACAATTTAAATAATTTTTGACATTGCTATAGTTTGTTCCTTTTTTCCCATCAGTTATGTACATTAGAGTTATATATTACATCTAATGTTGAGAGATAATGTACATTGCAATAATTTAATTTTATGCGTGTTACCATGATAGTGTTTAGTAGTTGTGTGAATGACACAGTGCGTCTTCTAAATATTCGTAAATTCTGGCAACCACAGCTGCCATTTTTTACTGTAAAGATTTTTTTTACAGTGTATAAATAAAGTATTTGGTCACATTATAATCCTTCAAAAGTGCTTCTATAAGCTGATTTGATGCTTAAAATATATTTCTACAATCTATTAACCAGCTATGTTGAAAATTGGTTAAATTTTAAAACTAAATCTCTTCATTTTTCCTTTTTAGAAAGTCCTTATTAAGGTTAATAAATACATTTATATTACATCTTTCAAATATACATACAATGTATTAAGTCAAATATATTATAAACCATGAAATGTGACAGAGGACACCAGGGCTAGTCATCATAACAAGTAAATCATTAGACTACATACATGCTATAATAAGGCTTAGGTCAAATGAAACGTAACAACATTCTTTGAGTTACTAATGTAAATGTAATAAACGTGAATTACTATCAATTTGGATTAACTTAAAACACTAACATTTAATTTCTAAAAAACTAATTTTTGAATGGTATTCTAAAAAATAAAGTACACAGTGTAATTTATTATACATAAAATAAATGCTTAATGAATATCTGTACATACCACTGCTTGTGAGGATGTATGGCTGGGTGGGATGTACAGCGATGCAGCGAATGTAATCTGAATGGGCCTCAAACATGTGTACTCGCTCTAGTGTGTTGTAGTTGAAAACCCGGATTTGCATGTCATCCTAGAAAAAAGGGGGAAAAGCATTCAAAGATACAATAATAATAATAACACAAAAAAAATAATATAACCTTATTATTATACATGCACTACCACATATTATTATTAACATATATATAAACACACTTACAGCGCCAGTAATGACCCAATTTTTTCTGGCAACAAACTTGGCGGCTCTCACTGGAAGGTCACAGACTTCAAAAGTCTTAACCAGAGTCTGTGAAAGACCAATGCAAGAAATTATTAGACAAAAGTGCAATAGGCCATGTACTCTGCTGTAATGTTAAACGTTAAAAACAGATGAAAACAACAAAAGCTGATATTCACTTGTGTTTCATGGTTCCACACACAGACGCTGCCATTGTACAGACTGGCCAGCATCCATGGTTCGGACGGATGAAGGTCTACGCTTTTGACACGGTCAGATCGAGCCGTGAGTTTGCGCTTGATGTCCAGCCTCAGAGGCTAAAAGAGAACAAGCATTATTAATAATAATCATTATAATTAATCATTGAAGTTAGATCTTCAAATATCATCATTAACGATAAAAAAATCATTTAAAATATTGATCAGCAATTTAGTAAAGAGCAGATATGATATAGTAGTACAATGAAACGAAAATTAAAATTGACAATTTTATTGTCACATACACAAAACAATCAAAAAAATTGAATTTTACGAATCTACTGGGGAGCACACAAACTAAGAAAAATGTATGAAAATAGAGCTAGAAGTAAAAAAATAAAATAAATAAAAAGTCTTAAAAAATAAAATGTATAACAGAAAAGTATATAATAAAGAATAAAAACCAATATGACTGAATGGTGCTGACTAACTGAAATAAGTTAGCGTTAACTGAATTGTATCCATAATATAAAGCTTTCTGTAATGGTAATAAACAGTCTATAGAAATACTTTATGAAAACCATTAATAATTTTTTTTTATAGATTTAAGGGAAAAAAGTGACATTTTGAAATTCGGCAAATAATTGACATTTATTTCCCAATGTTATCAAAACCACTTATTACTAGTAACCCAGACAAATTGATTCAGCAGCTAACACTCACAGGAAAATAACTAATAAATACTTTAATAATGACTATAATGATAAAAACCACAAACATAATAACAGTGTATTAAATAGTCCAGCAGAAATGCGTTTTTTTATGTTTATTAACGTGTACTTCTCTCAATGTTAAAGTCACATTCATATCATCAGCTGTTAGCCAGAATATCGGTTACACGTCATAACTACTTTTAAGCGAACAATGAAGGTCCAATATATACATTATTAAGACTTTGAATATAAATGTTATTTTAAAGAAAGACTGGAAATGAACAAATAATGAACAAATAATCCACAATAACTGAATGGAAGAGTTGTCTATGTGGCCAATCTGAGGGCCTCCGAGGCTAACAGCGCAAGCTAACGTGATTGAAAACGTATTTTCCCTTAACACCAACGAAACCGCGCTAACGTTGTCCCTAAAATTAATACTGAAGTTACACTCACCATTGTTGCGTTTGTTGGTTTTGGTCTCCTTCAGCTGCAATGTTTTTATATCATCCACCGAAAGTCTGATGTGTTTTTACGGCTGCAGTTTTGTGCACGGCAGACAAATGTGACGTGGAACTTCCTCAATGCAGTTGCGCTTGACGTCGGCAGCGTTGACGTGACACTCAGATGGCTTCGGCATGTTTCGGATAATTTCGGTTAAACCCGGCCGGTGAGGATAGGCGCTTGAGCTTAACCCTTTCCTCTCTCTGATGACGTTTTTTCTGTAATTCTTATTTCCAAGTTCTAAATAATATAACCATTTCCTCAAAAGACAAAAGTTTTTACTAAAGCATGCTAATCAAGAACAAGCCACTTAATTTACTTTAATTTGATACTGTAGGCCTGCCCTATCATTTCTTTGTGACTATTTTTTTTAAAATAACCATTTCTCGGTTATGTGCATTCTATTTTTATGTTAGGCCTTGTTCTAGTCTTAAATGAATGTTTATGGAATTATTTCAATGTGGTGATGTGTGATGTAGGCTATATTGTGTTGTGATGATGATACTGTCCTGCCTGCCTGACTTGCTGGAATCTTCCAGATTTTTTTATTTATTTGATTCTCTTTTTTTCACCCATGTTTCATCTATGCCAGAAATGCCCAAACTATGGCTAGTGGGCCAAAGTTGGCCCTTTGTATCCTTTGATTTGGTCGACCAGAGGGAAAATGATTGGGAAGGCTTAGGAGAATGCCTTTAACATACATTTTCATTAATATTTAATGTAACCTTTTGTTTGTTTGTTTTATTATTAAGCTACAAAAAAGCAAACTGAAATGAAACGTTTTAAATAAATGTTGTAAATGAATCGGATTTGAAAAAACAACAACATTCTGTCACTTAATGAATAGGGGAAAAAGGCAGGTTCAGCATGACTAGTGTATTCAGCCTTGAACTCCATTGTTTTATAAATTGCTTTTTAAAATGATTTTATTGTAATAAGGGCATTTAAATCACTAGCAAATATGGTTTAAGTATTTTCTATTTGTTTAAAAATATTAGGAAATAAATTAGGAAACTACCCATGGCAACTTTGATGTAATAGCTTGCTATATTTACTTTTGACCCACAGCTCTCAATCAAGCTTGGATTTTGGCCCTTCATAAGAAAAAGTTTGGGCACCCCTGATCTATTCTATCAGCTACACAATCTACATTTTAAAAAGCAATATAAAGATAAAAATCTGTCGAATTGAATGATGTTGGTTTGTGTCTGTGGGAATGACTGTGCTTCCATTTTTGTTACACTTTGCTCTTTATATTGATTTTCTGTATTATGAAACAGATTTCAGTAGCAGTGTGTGCTGTTGGATTTCAGTGGTTTAAAATAGAGGTGTATAGAATTGTTATATTTATTTATTAAATTGGTGTTTTATACTATATAATTTACAAGCTGTAAACATTTTCACAATATTTTTGCAGAATAAGTCTTGCAACCACATCTGCTTTTATTCTTTTTGATTTTATTCACAAAAATATGTGAGATCCTTTTCCCCATTTTTCCTAATCTTTATTTAGACAGAAGAAAAAAACTTAATGAAGAACCGTATTTCAGTCTTTCATCTGTGAAATCTGAGATGCCTCAAGTTAACAGCTTTTTTTTTGATGGACCTGAATTATACAAGACAATAACATAGAATCACATTACAAATCAGTCTTTTCGCTTGTACACTTGCTGGCACACAGCATCTTCACATGTCAGCTCCTGCAAGTCAAATGATCAGGTGGTCAACATGTATTCTTTGTGAACACAGAGTAGAGCAGCAATTGTATGACAGGATAATAATGTTCATTAAGCAACAGAGCGTTATTATTGTATTTCTTTTTAATTAGTTTATTCATTAAAGCTGAAAAAAAATCACATTGTCATTGTTATCATGTGCATTGCTCACCAAATAAAGTTTGCCTCCTTCTATCCAGTGTTTCCATCCCCGATTGGCTTTCTCACCCTTTTGAATGGCCACCAATTTGTCCCCCTCCCAGGTCACCAGAGTCTAGGATTGAATATATAATAAACTTTAAACCTCAATCTAGCTGCATAAATGTAATGATTTAATTAAAAAAACTAAAAAACATTTACTATTTGTATTTACTCAAATGGTTTTGGAAAGAAGAGCTTTAACTTATTTTATTTACACTATTTAACCTATCATTAGTAGATAATAAAGCTATGTTCAGATGATATCAGTATTTGTCTATCTAGGTAAAAGTTGAGCTCTACTCTATTTGCTTTACTGTTCAGCACTAAACAAACTGACTAAGATCATGGTCAAGAGGCCGGCTGAGGTAAATACAGGTTAAATAGCGTTATGTTATATGATCACTATGGAAAAAAAAGAAGAAAAAAGTTTACCTTAAATGCCCTGTTGTCAAATCCTTTAGTAGATTCTTCTTTTTCAACTCCAATAGTGAAGCTCAGCTCATAGTTTTTAAAGGTGCTCTGTGTCTTGATCACAAAATTGTCCCCATCCTGGGTAAAGATCTTTGTTGGAGTGAGGTGAGCTGCAATCTTGCGGATGGCAAAGTCAATATCTATGAGACAAAATATTGCTCAGTTTCATGACATTAAATAACATCTGCATAATAATAACATTCAGAGTTTTTTTCACATTCTGATTACTTTAATAGATAGTAGACAACATCTCGGCTTACCCAGTGCTTTAAGGTAATTTTCAAGGTTTTCACTTGACTCCAGCTCCCATTTTCCAGTGAAATCTACAGGCATGGTTACTGAGAGCTGTGGATTTCAGCTTTGTGGTCAGCAAGAGGAGATGAATCAAACCTTTTATACTTAACTGTTTATACACAGTGAGGCAAGAGGGCAAAGTAATGATAAGAGAGATCTCTGACCTAATAGGAAAGGAGAAAACCTCTTTACCTATAGCCTAAAAAGCAGGTCAAATATATTCAAAGCACTACACAGTATGACAACCTGCATAGATAAGTTATGACTGGACACTAGACAATTTTGATGTGCTTTTCTTTGGGATCTTTTAGTGGTCATTTGTTCTTTTCCCCTTAGTTCATAGTCAGTCACAAGTTTGCTCACTGTTTAGTCTTGAGTCAATATTCTCTGTGCACATCATATGTTTGGAAAGAAAACTTTTATTTAAGGTAAGATGTATTTTTCTGTGCTCATTTGAGCGTATCAAAACACAACCTTTGCAATGTAAGCTGTTTGAAAAAAAAAAATAAAATACGGTGTAGACACTTGTATTTCACTTGTAGTACACTTGTGTTTCAATACATGGCAATCCCCCATGGTATTATACTTATTAATTGTGTCATATCACTTTAGTTTTTAAGCGTTATCATTCATATTTTCAGAATATCCTCAAAGACTGCATTTGTATGTTTCTTTAAACACACTAGATTCACATAATGTAATCATTAAAATTCTAGAAAATGTGTCTTAGACGGAGCAAACATGTAAGTCCATGAATCAGATTTGTAAAATAATATTTTTAATGAAAATACCTGTGTCATATTAAAACTCAAGTGTAATCATTCCCTGCGGCGTTTGGGCCGGGATGTAAAGTGTCTGGTGTGGGTTGGATTTGAGCCACGTGAATATTGCTAGCTTGGTATTTATTTCCGTTTATAATGAAGTTTAGAATGATTTACTCTATAATTTATTCCTATAACTTGTCATTTTGTCAGCATTTCATTAGAACATTTGTGTTAACCTGCTGCATAAGATTGCTATTTTGTTATTTTTGAAACTGAGCCAGACAAACGATTACTTCTTGTTAATGAAATAAAACAAATTTCAACAAGATAAATCAGTCTTTAAACTAATTGCTGGCTAGAAATTTTTATTTTTGTAACTGCATTTACACTATAGACTTAGACTCCCTGTGTTCTACTACCAGTCACAATTGTGACGAAATATGAAACCCATTTTTTCATGGACTTTTCAATAATTTTTATAGAAAAATGACATTGATAGTTTAACGTCCTTATAAAAACCACACAAATTCATATATGTCATCTCTGGAAAAAAAAATGTAATTAAATGGGTTAAGAATGGAGCACAAAAGACAAACAAGGGGGTAAGGAATCTAGACAAAAACAGAATCAAGACAGGTCAGAGGCCCACAGAAAAGTTGCGAGAGAGCAGAAATGAGCCACGGTGGAGACACCATGGGTATGAGCAATTGAGAAGAGAGTTGCAGAGGCACAGACGGATTGAATCCCAGCTGTGCAAATGGAGCCAAGGATATGGATGCCAGGATGACAATGGGTGCCTGGGCCAAGGCAGAACCACAGACATGTGAGACAGAGATGCAAGGAGATACTGTGCCTATAGAAAGTCATCATACCTTGTGAAAATCTATACCTGTACTTACATTACACCCTGCTTTCAAAAGACTTTCGGGATAAAGTTGTAGAAAGGTGAAGGCTACAGAAACATTTCAAAGGCTGGAAAGGTAATTTGGAATGTGATTTGATTTCAGGCTGTATGACAAATAAAATAATTATTTGAAAGGTGTATGATGATTTTCAGTAGGCACTGTATGTGGAGACATAAGCTTAGCAGGGCAGGCAGGCTGGAATATAGAACCGAGGTGGAGCCGGAAAGAAAAAGTAGGTTGAAAGAGTTAGAACTGATGATATGTAACAGCTGTGGTAGAGACACAGATGGAGCTGATGGAGGTGGAGACCAAAGTGGAGATAAGGGCTCAGCAGGCGCAAAGCAAGTACGACTGATGATGACCAATGTGGAGCCAGAGGGAAGGAGCAGGCTGACAAAACCAGAGGAATGAGGTATAGTAAGAGGAGATGAAGACTGTGATTGAGGTACAGATGAAGTTAATGGAGGTGGAGACCCTGCTAAGTTCAAAGAGACCTTGACTGTTATGGCCCTTTTCCACTGAGTGGTATGGTACGGTGCACTTTTATGCCCGTTTCCACTGTCAAAAGGTACCTAAACAAAAGCAAACCGTACCGCACTACTTTTTGGGTACCCTTTGCAAAGGATAACTAGAACAGCAAAACGGTACAAAAGGCGGAGCAAGACAAGCAGCTGAACGCTTGAAAAAACAAAGGAGAAAGCAGAAAAACAAAGGAGCAAATGATTCTTTCAGCAACCTAAAACATTAACAAACTGCCATGTTTAACTACTATCATCACCCTTTGGACTATTATGTACTCGGAATGACAGAATTACTCTCTAACAAGAGGTTACATGTGCTGTTGTGGGTTACAGATACAGAGGTTTGCACTGACTGGGCTATACAGTATGTTGCGTGTTTTTGAAGCCAAATAAGGTCTAAATGTATGCTGTGTGTAATTTTTCTGTAACTGGTAACATATCGGAGATTGTAAGGATCTGTATGTGTTCATATATGTTGCTTTTAAAATTTATTTTATATAATTGTAGACGTTCGCGATCTGCAGTAATAATCAAATCCTGTTCATAGAAGGGTTAGTAATGAACATTTATACACACATATTTATGTATAAAGCATCTGTTTAGTAAGAAAAGCTTCTCCTATGATGTGTGAACGACCCATACAGCTTTACTTTGACATTACCTCGAGCGAGAATGACATTGACTGAAACTTTCTGTCGTACACCACGCCCACCAAGAGGGTACCACTGGTACCCTTATAACAGTGGAAATGCTGTACCACTCAGTGGAAATGGGCCATTATGGAGGTAAATAGGTGTCTGATCAAGGTAGCGGTAGAAGGAGAAGGCAGACAAATCTCTGCACATGTAAAAAGTAATCTACAAAAGAATCTTTAGCAGAAGAATGATAGCTTAAAGTGTAAAACAAAATCACCAGAAAGGAATAAGTACTTAAAAAAAATAAAAAATCTATGAATTGTTGCTCAACCCACATCGTTTTGACTGAAGTGATAACTTGCCTAGTGCATAAACAATATTATAAGCCTATCACCCACTGAGATTCTGCTGCCAGAAAAGGGGGCAAGTGGATTGGGGGATTATACAACGTCATTATATTTGATCTTCGCTCCTGTGATCAGAGGAATTTATTTGGACTCTATTGTTAAGCATGGAAGACAAGATAAGAAGAAATATGTCAGGAAGAACATGGACAATTTCCAGTGTTTGATGTCGAGAAGATCAGAATTCCGAACGGCAACTCTATTTCTTTATTCTGTCACAACTGTTTCAGCACTTAGCATATATTCATGAGTCAGACTTTATCTCGAATGCTCCATCCAGTGTGCTATTGAAAAGACCAGTGCAAAAGTAGGACGAATGAGAGAATACAAAAGAAGAATATTTTGGTATTACTCTGAGTAAGCCTATAGAGGTAGAACGCTGCCTGAAATTAATATATGAACTGAATACCTAAAAAGAAAGGATGGATATAAATTTATGTAATTATATAAAAGCCACTCTCTTGTGTTTGGTAGAAATGAATAGGCTATAATCAGAGAGAAAAGATCTCACAAGAAATTGAGATGACTATGCATCTTTTATTTCTAATTATCCTGTGAGCACATCAGAGTAATTTATAGCCTGGAAGGAAAGTCAAAACGACCTCATTACTGACAGGTCTTCACCTCCTGTTCACGCACCGAACAATTCTCCCTTTCACTCTTTCTCTGTATGGCATAAATGGAGGCCTGTTTGACAGCATTATGATTGCTGCTTTGACTGACTGTTGTGCTGCTGTCAGACCGAGAATCGAAATAATTACAAACTGACACATCTGCAACGACTGACATGAGTTCATGAGATGCATCGTGCATTGGAATTCACTCCTACTGACAGAGCCCCTATGCTACAACAACAACAAAAAGAAAAGCGTCCCCACACATGTGTAAATGCTCTTTGAGATAATCCAAAGGCTCTAATTGGCTTTAGGATTACAACTTGTGCCCTGTGATTTGAAATGCCACCCTGCACCTTGATGTCGAAACATCAGCGCAGAAGACAAGCGCAAGAAAGCAGCAAAAATGTCTCCCGTGGACATGAATGGATATTGGAAAATGACAAGCAATGAAAACTTTGATGAATACATGGAGGCTCTAGGTAGGCTTACACTTCATTTTGTATTTATTTATTCATTCTATCCCTGTGAAAATACTTTCCTTTGCTGAACAAGGTATATAGGATTTTGCAGAAAATAGTATGTTGGAATGTTTAAGTACCTCTGGCAGACTGGATTTTTATTTATACAGTTACTGTATTACAGTGGCAATTGGCTTATGTACCATATACTACTATGACAGATTATTATTATATTTATTTACCTTACAGATGTGAATGTTGTCATCAGAAAAATTGCCAGCTATCTCATCCTAGATAAAGAGATTGTTCAGAACGGTGATCATTTATACATCAAGACTCTCACTACATTCAGGAACTACAACATGGAGTTTGATGTTGGAAAGGAGTTTGAGGAGGATTTGGTTGGTGTAGATGACAGGAAATGTTTGGTAAGTGAGATCCTTATATTTAAATTAGCTCTTAAAGCCCAACTAAACAAGAACATTATAAGATCAGAAATGCTTTACCTGAGAAACTATTGTTTTTTTGTATTAGCACTATGCTAAACTATTAAACAGGTAAAACATGCACCAGGATTAGCATATTTGTTGATGTCAGAACAATATTTCTGACCAAAATCTTCTTGTCTTGACCCTATCCCAATCCCCACCCCTAAATCGAACCCTAACCCGAGCTTACCCATATAATCAGAGGAAATTCTAGTGTAGGTGAATATGAATGGTGCCTTAAACATTCATTTAAACTTAAAGTTAATACATTAGCACATAATATAATCCTTAAATTTGATTGGAACATGTTCTAATTAGTGATATCATGGGATCCTCAAATTGCTTACGTTGTGCTCAGATGGGAGCAGTTTTTTCCTACAGTAGGTTATACTGTGATGGATGACTCTGTGATTGCCAGTTCTGTAAATAGGATTTACATACAATGACCTATTGAATCTTAAATCCAGGTTTAAGGTTAATGCCGCAAACACCTGGTGCTCAGGGAATGTTAGGTCAACTTGCTAAAGGCAGTGCTTGTGTTCAGTATTGAATGTGAGATTCATCAGGATTAAAACTTGCCAGTTTTTTGGGTATGTTATTATTTTTTCTCTTGTTTAAACACAGTGACAGGAGAAATCTATTCCCCCATGAAAGCATTTCACAAAACTAATGTAACTGATTAGTTATTTTCCACAAATAACAATCTGACATGGAAGGAGAGTGCACAAAGGAGGAAGCCTTTGTACAGGGGTGGGTAATTTCTGGTCTTTAAGGTTCACTGTTCTTCAGAGTTTAGCTCTGTCCCTTATATAACTTTTCTTACTGTAGTTTCAAAAAAATTCTGAGGGAATGTTATATATATTTCAGGTGCATTTTATTGGTCCTTCTTTGTTGCCGACTTCTGGTCTAGTGTCAATCATTGTGTTTACTTGCACACCTTCTGTTACTTGGTCACCAGTGCACTCATCCCATCTGGGTCATGGCACCAACTTCACCTTTCCATTTTGATTCAGAGAGTCTTTTCTAGAATTTGAGATGGTTCACTAAACAAGACACTAAATACTATATATTGTCATTTGCTAGTAAATTGCTCCTAATAGTTTGTCTTTGGTGCGTTCATCCTCACCAGAATTACAGGTATGTTACCTTTGTAAGCCCTCCAGTTCTACTCAACCCAGGTGGGATTTGAACTAGTATTTCAGCCTGGGATATGTACACACTAAAAAGAAAGCCTCTAGTGTCAGTAGCTATAATATGCCAATTGAGATCAAGGGACATGGCACCGATTTAACCCCTCCACCACTCTCCAAGTGCAATTTAAATAGTTCTGACACTGGAGGCGGGTGCAATAACAAGGGTGCCAAAGATCACTGCTTCTAAATTCAGTCACTATATTACACCTTGAGGCCAGGGGAGTGAAGTTTAATCATACAGCTTTTTGCACATACAGTGTGGAACAGAACCAAGATTATGTGAATCCTGGAAAAAAAAAAACAGACAGACTATAAACATATACATTTAATTGTTCTTACAATATCTTTTGATTCTCACAGTTTTGATTGCCCTGATTAATGCAGCCTTACAATTTTCAAATGTTGTTTTATGTGCATGCTAGTGCAAAGAGATGTCTCTTTAGTCTAGATTTAAACTGACAGAATGTATCAACTAACTGTGCTAGGAAGACTGTTCCAGAGCATTAGATAGGAAAAGGGCCTGTATGCAGTCAATTTTGATGATCTATGTATAATCTATTGGCAAGAATTATTTAAAGATAATGAAAGTAAATGAACACAACAGGAGCTCACTCAACCACTGGGAAGCTAAGCCATTCAGAGCTTTGTTAGTAATCAAGTTTTTTTAAATGGATGGTTAAAATGGGGCCATTGCAATGCTGACTGAACCGGACTAATATGATCATATTTCTTAGTTCTAGCAAGCACTCCAGCTGCTTTATTTTGAAACAACTGAGGTTTGTTTTATAGGCCCGCTGCATACATTTGAAATGTGGCTTTCAAATGGCAAGCTGCTATCAAATATTACAAAAATGACTGATGATGAGGACTTAACATCCATCAAGCGTTATAGGCAGTATTCTAGCCTTTCCGAATGAGAGATTTTTTTGGCCCAATAAGCAAAACCTTCCTTCCTTCCTTTTTTTTTTTTATTTAGTAATGAAAAGCTTATTAGTCATGAAAGTAGTGTACATTCAACTCATCAGGCTGAGAGGAGATGACACCAGTTTTTCTACAGACAAATGAATATACAAATAAATGTCAGTCAGCTGCAGCTTCATCTTTCTCAAAGATTCTGTCCTTGTTTTGTAGACCACCGTGAACTGGGAAGAGGATAAGCTGGTGTGTGTGCAGAAAGGAGAGAAGGAGGGAAGAGGATGGACGCAGTGGGTTAAAGGGGACGAGTTACATGTGGTAAGTTTGCATAAGGACGAGGTTCATATGAAGTCTGTTGTGTTATGGAAGGTTACTGCTTGTTTGTTTGTTTTGTTTGTTGTCGTTATTAATCCCCAAAGGGAAATTCATGTCACAGCAGAGCTTTCCATACAAAAAATAGATCAAATAAGTTACATATATATAAAAACAATAATTTATATGATTTATATAATAATGATATATGATTTTGGTTATATAATCTGATCACTGTTGGTAAAAATGACTTCCTGCATCAATTCCTGCATTAATTGATTAATTAAACAGTAAAAATATTGTTTAACATGGGTGCATTTTAACTTTGCTTGCTAAGTAACTGTTTAATTAATAATGTACATTTAGCTTGCAGTTTAATTGTGTTTTACATTTTATTTTAATATAAAATATTTTTACATTATATTGAAGTACAAAAATTTTGATTTTTATTAAATACATTTTTTCTTAGAATATATAATACAATCCATTATTTAATCATTTTTTCTTTCTTTTTTGCAGGAAATGCGAGTTTGCGGAGTGGTGTGTAAACAAGTTTTTAAGAGACAAGTTCTTGACTGATGTGCCTTTATCCAATTGATCTTTTCTGCCATTTAAAGTCATTGTTAAGTAGTAATTTTACAATGTAGATATTTTGTCTTTTTAATTTCCCAACTTTTTATACACATACAGTACACACACACACAAAATGGGACTTATGGGTCTTAATGTTCATTCAAATCACACACCAATAAAAATCTGTGCAATTCTTATCTGTTAGTCTTTCTTCATTTAATCAGTTGTTATTTGTACATTTTCAGAACACACATTTTACATCTCCACTAGATGCAGCAGTGCAGGACCGGAACATACACCCTCATCACATCATCTCCCTCCACATTTATCCTCTTCAAGCTTGTATTTTGATTTGCTGTGGGGGTCATGACACGATATCTCTCCTTCCGCCAGAAAGACCCTCAGACGGTAGAGAAAATATTTTAGAAGTCAGTCTCTTAAGAGGTTAATCTTAGCGACTACGGCACTAAAACCAACAATACATACACACAATCATATAGGTGTCTGTTATATTAACTTCAGACACTGGAATAGCTTAGTCTGATGAGAGGCACTTCCAGAAAATGTAAACACATACATGTAGACTGATGAATGAGAGGATGGACAGATACAGTTCTGACTATGGTGGTTGTTGTTTTTTCTTCTCCAGCAGAGGGCACCACTACACAACATTGGTTTAAGACTTCTTGAAAATCTGTTTGCCCACAACTCCCCCTGCCCTCAGTTCCTGGACAGAAAAACACACACAAAATGCAACAATATATTATAATAGAACTCAAGTTGTTGGCAACCGGGGTCAATTTATGTGTTAGTCAACCACATTACTTCCCAATGACTTGACGTAAACTGCATTTTTCTAGAGGTGTAAAACAAAGTGCTCAAAAAATATACTCAAGTAAAAATACAGATACTTAATGAACATTTTATTATATCTCATATATTTCTCATATATTTCATTTTAAGTATATTTTGACAGATTATTTAAAGAGTAAAAAAATGTTTTTATTATTGTTAATAATAATAATAACAATAATAATAACCACAACAACAACAATAATAATATTTATGGCTTTAAAAGTAATTTTTAAAGTTTTTTTAAAATGTAAAGGTAACCTAGCCAAGACAAAAACAATAGATGAAATTGACTTTAACAGAAAATAAGGCAATAAATGAAGTTATATAAATATCATAAACTAATTTGTCAGACAGACAAAGGTTTATAATAGGTAAATTAAATAATTATCCACTCCTAATAAGATCACTGAGCATGAATAAAAGTAATTCATTAGAATAGTTTAGTTTTTTTGTAAAATGTAATAAGAAAATAAAGTAAAATAATAATAAAAAATATATAAATAAATTATTGATCTTTTTAGG
>CAIGQQ010034181.1:1534868-1606163 GCA_903798035.1 Danio albolineatus | reverse complement strand
ATATACATATAATGATTTGTTGTTATTGTTTTTGTTTACAAGATCACAGTGACTACGTTTACATGGACATCAGTAATTGAAATATATACTATTTGCCTAGATTGGACTAAATACTGGGCGCCATGATGGCGTAGTGGGTAGCACGTTCACCTCACAGCATGAAGGTCGCTGGATCGAGCCCCGGCTGAGTCAGTTGGCATTTCTGTGTGGAGCTTGCATTTTATCCCCGTAGTTGCTTGGGTTTCCTCTGGGTGCTCCAGTTTCCCCCACAAATCCAAAGACATGCAGTATAGGTGAATTGGGTACGCTAAATTGTCCGTAGTGTATGAGTGTGAATGAGTGTGTCTGGATGTTTCCCAGAGTTGGGTTGCAGCTGGAAGGGTAGCCGCTGCGTAAAACATATTCTGGCTAAGTTGGCCGTTGATTCCGCTGTGGAATTAGATTAATAAAGGGACTAAGGTGAAAAGAAAATGAATGAATGAATGAATGAATGGACTAAATTATTTGCCTAGAATGGACTACTGTAACTCACTATATTTTGGGATTAGCCAGACAACTCCATTCCATTTATAGTTAGTTTAAAATGCTGCTGCAAGGCTTTTAACCGGTACCAAAAAACATAACCACATCACACCAGTCTTACACCCTTTGCACTGGTTGCCTGTGTACTATTGTGTCACTTTTAAAATTCTTTTCTTGGTTTTTAAATCTCTAAATGGCTTAGCTTCTTCTTACCTGTCAGATCTGTTGACTGAACATGAGTCTGGTTGGTCTCTTTGGTCAGCTAACCAGGGACTATTATGCATCCCTTAATCCAGGCTGAAATACAGAGGAGAGCTTTGCAGTAGCTGATCCTACCTTGTGGAATGCTCTGCCCCTTTGTATTAGATCTATATCATCTCTGTCTGTTTTTAAATCTAGGTTGAAAACTTACCTTTTTGATTTGCCATTTTATCAGTGAGAATTGTTTGTTTTCGATATAATTCTATTTCTTTCTTTTGTGATTTGTATTGTGCAGCTCATTGGTCAACCTTTGGTTGTGTTTAATAGTGCTATATAAATAGAAATGACATTAATCTGAACAAGACAATAATATAATTAAGGTGTTTACATGAGTAGCTTTTTGAATGTTCCTTTCATGATCCATTTTTACATGTTATAGCACATAACTTGATTAACGTCATTGCGTCACTACGCTATCAACATTTCCTCCGGAGTTTCATGTTTCATGTGAATTTCTGGTGTTTAAATTTTAATTTGTCGACTTTACCTGCAGTTTGGCACTTTTACTTTCATTCAGGAACATTTCATGCATGCCCCCGTGACAAACGAGATATTGGATGCGAGTATGAACTGCTGGAAGAGTGTTGTTTTAATGGATTTCTATACCGCACGCCATATGGGGAAACAAAACCTCGGGATGCATGTGTCTGTGGTCCTTCTCTGACTCGATTGGTGCAAAGAATAGTGTCAAACAGCCATGTGTGTAGGCTATACTGACGCAAAATGCAGCGAAAATCCTACACGACAGTAATAGTTTGATTAATGTGTTCACGTCTGTACTGCACTTCAATAATGCAACTAAAATCGGCATACTCCACGTCTTAATTTAATTTCTGTTTAGGTTATGACCTTAATCAGATTAAATTAATCAAAATTCACTGTTTACATGGTAGACTCTTAATCAGAGTAATTTCTTAATCGTATTAAAATGTAAACATACTCATTGTTAAATTGTATACATTCATTCCTTCATTTTCTTTTAGGCTTAGTCCCTTTATTAATCCAGGGTCGCCACAGCGGAATGAACCACCAACTTATCCAGCATTTGTTTTATGCAGCGGATGCCCTTCCAGCTGCAACCCATCTCTGGGAAACATCCATACATCCTCATTCACACACACACACTAAAGACAATTTAGCCTGCCCAATTCACCTGTACCGCATATCTTTGGACTGTGGGGGAAACCGGAGCACCCGGAGGAAACCCACACGAACACGGGGAGAACATGCAAACTCCACACAGAAATACCAACTGACTCAGCCGAGGCTCGAACCAGTGACTTTCTTGCAGTGAGGCGACAGCACTACCTACTGCGCCACCGTGTCGCCCCTAAGTTGTATACATTTCGTATTATCAAAAATAAATGATAGGTTATGAAGCCCCCTATTATGAAATACGTGAATTAAAAAACAGTTTAGAATGGTCCACTTTGAGTTCATGGTAATTAACATGGCAAATATTCCCTAAAAGAACTCTATTTGAACCGGCTGAAGTTTATTAATTAGGCCTATTTCTGTGATCCAGGGGCCTAGAACCAGCCTGGATCACAGAAATAGCAAACCACAATGAGTTTCCAATGGACAAAATCTAGTCTCGTCCTACAGATTTCTCATGTGCGAGTAAAAGAGTTTTCACCTGGATATACATCAAAATAGGGATGAAGAGAGTTAACATAAAGAAGGCACACTCCTTTGTAAACTGTCAGTGTTTTTGTTTTGATAATACAATGAAAGTCAACGGGATTCAGTGTTGTTCTGTAAAGAAATTTCAACCCAGCACCACTATATATAATGTTCAACCAGCTGGTGTCAGCAATGTCCAGTTCTTTCGGTATAAGGCTACATACATCAACGCAGTCTGGTATATTACGCATGATCAAACGCACAACTGAAAGCACACATCTGTTGTTATTATTACCTCCACCCATCACATCTCAGTCAACTTCATTTAAAAATCCTTTTAAATCATAACGGACGTCCATCTGAATGATTTAAACCAGGTTCAAATGTATTAAAGTCCTCAGTCTGTCGGTGTCTTGCTTTTTCAGGCGCATCACCACAAGGGCTGAAAGTTTCGGAGGTTTGAGAAAAGCTCTTCCCCTGCCATCTGCCACGTTCCACCAAGCCCAATCAATTTTTGAGATGCTGTGCTGCATTCGCTTCAGGCTATTTCCAATATACAGCTATATGCGAAACAATCACAGGTAGGGAATATCATCAAGGGCATTAGAGATGAACTGCATGTGAACCGGCCTACCAGGTGAAGTTCATTTCCTTCTATCCAGTGGGTCCTGCCTTTTCCCCCGATCTCTTCTTTCTGCACACACATCAGTTTATCTCCATCCCGGGTGATTATGGTCTGTAACGCAACACAGAGAGGGTGATTTATTTTTATCCTACACTGTATACAGCAAAAATACCAAGTTGCATTTGGACTGCAGAAAACACAGGGAAGCAGAACAGGACTTCATAAGAGTTAGAGGAGGAGAAGAGCACACTTGTACTTTATCGACACTGAGATTAAATTAAATTTGACCCGCAATAAATGTGTTTGCGCTGCAATTATGTGGCGCACAAAGAGAAGCATGTTGAAAATGCCCCTTCCTCTGCTTTCTTTCAGTGGCATGGATGAAGAAGCACAATGCAGGGCAGTGTGAGGACTGAATGGGGCAAGTGATTATTTTTATTATTATTATTACTTTTTTGTTCAGGGCAAACCGGGTCACAACATCTTTACAACTTCACGGATTTTTTTATTATTGACTGCAACTGAAAATCTTCAGAGGTCTTTTTAGAGAAAAGTGAAAAATAGCCAGTTTTGAAAGAGAAGTTGTGGCACGGTATGACTAATTATATATTATGTTTAACAATTATATATTTTCTAGGACAGTAATTATACTTGACAATAACTATGAATGAATTCTAATTATACCTGACAAAAGGGACGGACAGATATGCATTTATATGGGTTTATATAACGTATATGAAAACACAGGTAGGAATTATTACCAACCTCTGCGTAAACAGACACGATTTATATTTTATATTATTCTCTACAGAAAACTCATAAGAGTTGAGTGATATGACATTGCAGAAACATACATTAAACCCTTATGCTACTCGGCAGTTTACATGGGTTTGTTGACTCATTATTACAAACATACTCTGCAAATTCGACAATATACATGTTAAGGATACATTTAAACAGATTGTATGCATATTCAGGTGGCTCTGAATAAATTTATAATCTGTATTTTTGTTTGTTTACTGAAATAAAATATAAATATTAGAAGAAAATTCTCTTAGATTTTGACATGACAATAATTTAAAACTGCAAATTACAAACTAAATGATTAAATAAATGATAAATTATGACTGAATTGTGGAAAAAACTATTTTTAAATAAAAAATAAAAGTACACAACATAATTACTGACAATAAAAATTAGAAACTACAATTAAAACTATATGAATAAGTGAAGTCGTTTTACCCATACATGAAATCGGTCCTCTATTTTTAACCCATCCAAGTGCACACACACATTTTGAGTGAAAAGTGAGAGCACTACACACACAGTGAACATACACCCGGAGCAGTGTTCAGCTATACTTCTATGTATGCTTCTCAAAAAAAAAAAAAAAAAAAAGCAAAGCATAGTTCGTTTTCTAGAGCAAATCAAAATAAATAATTACAAAATGATTATTTTGCAGATAATTGTCCATAACCACACTGAAAAAAAAAACATTTTACTTATAAAAAGTGAGTAAACCAGCCTTAAAAGAATGAACTATGTACGTAATTATGATAATAAAGTCAACAGTTCCAAGTTACAATGGATTTACTCACCTTTTTTAAAGTAGTCAACTTGTCACTTTTAAGACCACAGTGCATCCCTTGAGTGAAAAAACAGTATTAATTAAAAACAGTGACTACGTTTACATCAACATCATAATCAAATTATTTTGCCTTCATCTGAGTAAGACAATAACATGATTAAAGAGTTGCTTTTTGAATGTTCTTTTCATGATCCCATTCTAAAAACTGGAGTGACACTGTTTCAATTTACTATAACTTTCTATGTGAAGCTGCTTTGGAAGCGTTATACAAATAAAGGGGAATTGAATTGAATTGAATTTGATTAATGTCATTGTGTCACCACGATATCCACACTTCCTCTGAAGTTTCATGTAATTTCGGGTGTTTCATTTTTAATTTGTTGACTTAAACTGCAGTTTGGCACTTTCACTTTCATTCAGGAACATTTCATGCATGGCCCCCGTGACAAACAAAATATTGGATACGAGTATGACCTGCTGGAAGAGTGTAGTTTTTTAAATGAGTTTGATAGCACATAGCTTATGGGGTAAAAAATCATCCGCATTTCACGATGTAGGTGTCCCGCAGGTGTCTTTCACTGATTCGGTAGGTGCATAGAATATAGTGTCAAACAGCCATGTATGCAGACTGTCCTGTTGCAAAATGCAGTGAAAATCCTACAAGACAGTAATAGTTTGATTAAGGTGTTTACATGTCTGTACTGCACTTAAAATCAGCATACTCCATATGTCTTCATTTGATTTCTGTTTAGTTTGATTATGACTTTAGTCGGATAAGGGTTATCAAAAATCGCTGTTTGCATAGACTCTTAATCAGAGTATAGTCTTAATTGAATTAAAATTGAATTATTGGTGTCCATGTAAATGTACTCAGTGTTTAAAGAATATTTAAGTGCAAATGGTTTAAAACGTCTTTATTGATTATAAAACACCAATATTCTGTCAGGTAGTCCCAAAGTGTTTTTTTTTTTTTTTTTCAAATTATTCAACGCATCAGAAAAAAAATCAGATATGAAAATATAGCATACACACTGCCTGATTGGAATTCCACGCTTGGAAACTAACCTCGGTTGGAAATGAATGACTTCTGCTCTGTAGTTTGTCAGAGATAATGAAAAGGTGGCTTCAGGGGTTAAGCAAAATAACAGCCGATTATCTCTTTACATCTCTAGTTATCTTAGAGCGCAGGCCTGAGATACCCCAAGTTTCTCCAAATGATAGGAAAAGCGAGAAGAAAATGAAAGGAGAGAGAGTAACGCTTCTTATTAGATTAAAGAGCCAATTATTGCTCTCATTTCACACTTTCCCCCTTTCTCATTAGTTGAGATTGTGAACTGTAAATGACACGCGCAGTTAGGGATTTTCAAGGGCGATGAAATTACAGAAATGGCAACCCCATAAGAGAATTATTACCAAAGTCACATGATGCCGAATGATCCCGAAATGTCATCCTGAAATCTGGATAATAAACCAGGCAAACCCATTTATTTATTCTTGCTTATTATGGTGATAGTTCACATCAAAATTAAAATTTGCTAACCATTTATTAACTCGTGTGTAGTTGCAAATCATTCTGAGTTGCTTTATTTCTGTGGAAATATATTTTGTAGAATTTTAGACTTCCACAGAGGTCAATAGCTACTGGTTACCAACATTCTTCAAAATATCTACTTTTGTGTTCAACAAATAAACAAAGATGTTTAGAACAAATGAAGGTGGAGCATGTTAACATCGACATTTTTGTGTGAACTGTCCCTTTAAATGTAAGACAAATCACAGAAATTGTCAATATCTCAAAACTTACTTTAAACTTCTTCCTTTTTTCCAACATAGTGTCCTTGCAGACAGTATCACTAAAGGAGAGACACTTAATGTTGCAAGTTCATCTCGAGCCAAATAGCAAAGTTTGAAAAATAGAAGCTCTATTGAGTGGTGCTTTATAATAAAAAACAATCAAAGAATGCTTTTAAGGTCTGGAGCCACTAAGTGCTTGCCTTGAAAGTTTGCTCACCATACATTTCCTGTCATCAGATCCTCCTGAAACTCCTAAACAACCCCAAAGTCCAGGCCTTAGTTCCTGAAGCCGCTGAGAGTCTTGTTGATAAAGTGATCTCTATCAGTTTTCAGCAGCATGGGAGTCTTTATACTGGCTACATTTTTACATCTGGAAAGGAAAATTATAGGCCTGTGTGAGTTTCTCAGGATACAGTATTCTTATGATAAAAATGTACTACAGTAATACTTAAGTGAGGAATGCTTACAGATGGAAATAGCAATTTACTTCAATACTTTGGATTGTACCATAAACTCAAAACAAATGATGTTTACTGTTGGTTCAAACTTCTTATAAAAATAAACTGAAACACAATTCTTGAATTTTTTGAGACACTTTTGAGACATTAATTGTTTTATGTTTAATCTACTTAAATTTGTAAAAACTAAGTTAACTTAATGACTTCATGTTGACCCAACACAGATTGATCGGAACCCAGCAGTTTTTCCAGTGTAGTATTTCTCAAATTACCATCTCAGTGTCAACACAAACAGAAAAAAAAGATAAGTGGAAAACTGCTGTTCAGTTTCCTATACAAACATACCCTCGCTGGCCACTTTATTAGGTACAAATCCCAGTTTATCAGCAGTTTCTGAAATACTCAGACCAGCCAGCCTGGCACCAGCAACCATGACACATTTAGTCACTTAGGGTGCTTTTTACACTTGCCTTTTTTAATTCATTTGAATCGCACTAGAGTTCGTTTTCCCTCTTGGTGCGGTTTGTTTGGGCAGGTGTGAATGTAGCAATCGCACTCGAGTGCGCACTAAAAAAAGCATACAGAGGCCTACTTGAAGAGGTGGTCTTGGTACGCTTTCAAACGAACACTGCAGCTTTGTTGTGAGAACATGATCCTAACTAAAACAGACCCAACCGCAACTACTGCGCCTTTTTGAGCAAATCCAGCTACCGTAGTGAGTGTATACTGTAGTGTACTGTGTGTTATAATGCTAATAAATACTGAAGGTATTTAAAATATTCTTATAATATATGTAAATTAAAAACTCACATTAAAATCACTTCGTTTTTTTTAAATACATTGTTTATATATATATATATATATATATATACAGGGAGTGCAGAATTATTAGGCAAGTATTTTTGAGGATTAATTTTTTATTTTTTAAATTTTGAACAACAACCATGTTCTCAATGAACCCCAAAAAAACTCATTAATATCAAAGCTGATTATTTTTGGAAGTAGTTTTTAGTTTGTTTTTGGTTTTAGCTATTTTAGGAGGATATCTGTGTGTGCAGGTGACTATCACTGTGCATAATTATTAGGCAACTTAACAAAAAAACAAACATATACCCATTTCAATTATTTATTTTCACCAGTGAAACCAATAAAACATCTCAACATTCACAAATATACATTTCTGACATTAAAAAACAAAACAAAAACAAATCAGTGACCAATATAGCCACCTTTCTTTGCAAGGACACTCAAAAGCCTGCCATCCATGGATTCTGTCAGTGTTTTGATCTGTTCACCATCAACATTGTGTGCAGCAGCAACCACAGCCTCCCAGACACTGTTTAGAGAGGTGTACTGTTTTCCCTCCTTGTAAATCTCACATTTGATGATGGACCACAGGTTCTCTATGGGGTTCAGATCAGGTGAACAAGGAGGCCATGTCACTAGTTTTTCTTCTTTTAGACCCTTTCTTGCCAGCCACGCTGTGGAGTACTTGGACGCTATGATGGAGCATTGTATATATATATATATATATATATGTAAAATGTCCTGGAGTATTCATAGTATGTAGCAGATCTCCATAATAGAAGTAAAAAGGCTGCAGAATCAAACGTTTCCACTTTGAGAAAATAAAGATTTGTTTCTATAAAAAAAGTCCAATTTAAACTAATATTATATGAGAAAATACACTATTATACAAAACAAGGTTTAGTTGGTTACTCAATAAAATAGCCAAGTACTTTTAACTTCCAACAAATTTCATTTTATACCCTGCAAGATGTACTGTAATGTCTGGTAATTTTATTGGTAAAGCTAAATTAACAATGTTAATTTCCTACGTTTATTGAAGAAATAGTAATTATAGTGCCTGAGGTCAAGTACATAAAGACGTAGAAAACAAATTACTTGAGAAAATAGGTATGTTACATTAAATCTTGATAAAACTCTTCTTTTTTTAGACCTTAAAATAGTTTTGAATATAGTTGTTTCATTGAACACTGGCGGCACAGCAGGGTATCCTCACAGCAAGCAACTTTTTAAAGTAATTCTCTTATTTTGTGTTCATCAGAAGAAACGCGCGCAGTGTTGGAACAAGTGGAGAGTGATAATATTTGGGTGAACTATCCGTTTAAGACTGTTAATGCTGTAAAAATGAGGTGTCAAACTCACAGAGAGCTTTCAAATACTTATTAAAGTTCTCTCTAGAGATCATTTTCCAGAAGCTGTCAAATCAGCAGCCATTTTTCTGAGACCCCACAGTAGCAGCTCAGACATTGACGTTCCACAATTTACTCTGAAAGAAATCTTCATTTCAACACAGTCATGTTCCGATTACTTGTCAATTGATTGTTTCTTGGGTTTGGTTACTGCACTAAAAATTCTGGGTTCCATTAAGGACAACATAAAGGAATTACGTTAACAGATTAGTTTTTACAAATTTGAGTAGATTCAACATAAAACTATTAGGTTGTCCTCCTAAAAAACTCAACAATTCAGCTCACTTTAAATTATTAGTTTGAACTAACAGCAAACATTTTTTGAGCGTGTTTTTTCTGCTAATGTAAGTCATTGCTAACTTAGAAACCATCACGCCATGAATTTGACATCACATTAACTGTGGTATTAAGGGCTGTAGGGCTGCCGGGTGAAATGGAACAAAGATGTGGATTATTAATAATCATTTTAATAATGTAAATATTAATATTACTAATCTACACTGCACACTACAGTACACATTATTGTCACTTAACCAAAATAATGTACAGTTTAGAATATACAGTCATGGTGCAGTGGAAAAACAATTAATATTGTGTATGACTCCGATAAGCTTGGATGATTGCATCTCTGCAATGATCAAATAACGTATTAATAAAGTAATCTGTAATGGCAAAGAAAGGGTTCTTGAAAGCAAAGAAGGTTTAGGTGCTCCAGGATTGGCCAGCCCAGTCACCAGAAATGAACATTATTGAGCATGTCTAAGGTAAGATGAAGGAGGAGGCATTGAAGATGAATCCAAAAATCTTGATGAACTCTGGAAGTCCTGCAAATATGAGAAGGAGCGCTATCCTGCTGAAGAATTTGCCCTCTTCCTATGGCTTGTAATGTAATGGGCAGCAGAAATGTCTTGATACCTCAGGCTGTCGATGTTGCCGTCCACACAGCACATCTCTCGCACACCCCCACACTGAATGTAACCCCATATCATGATTTTTTCTTCACCAAACTTGACTGAATTCTGTGAGAATCTTGAGTCAAATAGGTTCAAATCGGTCTTCTGCAGTATTTGTGATGATTAGGATGCAGTTCAGCAGATGATTCATCAGAAAAATCTACCTTCTGCCACTTTTCCAAATGATCACTTTTCCAATGATGCCGGCAGCTAGCTCTCTGCAACTCTCACATGGTCGCCCACTGAAGCTAAGCAGGGCTGCGCCCGGTCAGTACCTGGATGTGAGACCATATGGGAAAGCTAGCTTGCTGCTGGAAGTGGTGTTAGTGAGGCCAGCAGGGAGCGCCCAACCTGCGGTCTGTGTGGGTCCTAATGCCCCAGTATAGTGACGGGGACTCTATACTGCTCAGTGAGCGCCGTCTTTCGGATGAGACGTTAAACCGAGGTCCTGACTCTTTGCGGTCATTAAAAATCCCAGGATGTCCTTTGAAAAAGAGTATGGGTTTAACCCCGGCATCCACTAGCCTAATGACCAGAAAAGCGTTATATAAATGTAAGGAATTATTATTATTAATATCAACTAGAAGGCAAGGTATTATTTGTTGCTCTTACAACTGGGATCGACGCCAAGACTTTTGTCAGGTAGTGTACTTCAACCATATTTACTCATTCTAATTGTTTGAAAATGTATATTATTTTAACTTATTACAATAAAACCATTAAAAATCTTTTGGTTTATTTTTTTTTAATGAAATATTAAAAAAATACATTGCTTGTGGCAACTCACACCATATACATAAATATTTAACACTCAACTTAGAATTTTCTGAATTCTTACACAAAAACACTGAAATTTTGAGATTTTAATATCATTAACAAAATAAATGTAATATCAGTTCTTACAGTATCTCAGATTCTTCCACACATAAACAAACAAACTCCTTTCGTCTTTGTAGTGATCAAGCTTTTACCATATACAGAATATTCCAGTAGACTAGACTGTGTTCCACTATACATCTATTTGTTGTTCATATACTGTGTAAAAAAAAGTATGTTTTGTGTTTGATTTAAGATGAAGTTGAATTGTCACTCATTTCATCTGCTAGTTAGTGTGTCTGATGGACACACATGGTCATTCTGTGCAAAACACTATAGCCAGAAGAGAAGGACTGCTTGTGTTGAATGAATTCCTCCAGCTTTTCTTTTCTTTTTTTCTTTTTCTTTTTTTTGAGACAGAGCGAATAAAGGAATTCTTTTAAAAGCAGAACTCCACACACAAAGACTATCAGCAGGAGGGCTTCAATATTGCAAAGCCCACCCTTAAAGCAACTAGAGCCGAAACTCCCAGTCAGCGATATAAGAGAAAAAAAATAATAATCTAAAGCTACATTCTTCCATTTCATTTTGTCAGAAACTGTTTTTCCTCCAACAACAAAATCTTAATGTAATGTCGTCAGGGATCTGACAACATGAATGACGCTTTTTCTGCAAAATGGAAATGGAGGAAGCAGTGTTTGCTCTCCAGAAGTGTAAAGGCTCTGTTATTTATCTTCCTTGTGACATTCAGCAAAAGTCAACAAATCCCAGTCCTGTCGAACACAGACCTACAGCTCTGTAGTGATCTGGCAAAATCTTGCTCCTGCAGAGACTGGATAAATTCCTAAATCCCTCTCCACACATTACACTGGGAAACCACGGTCATGGATAATGTTCACTTCGTTGTACAAGAGAAAATAGACACTCTGCTTAAGCTGCTGTCTGTGGAAACTTGTTTACACTATTAATTTAAAATGGTAGATGTGATGTTTCTCCTGATTCTGACATTGATTCTAAATTCAGAAGTACATCATTTGAATTGCAAGGCTATACAATAATTAATGTGACATTGTATAACAGTAATGTTATATAGTGACTCAGGGGCGCTGCTATCTCTAAATTACAAGTAAAACAATTTATTATAAATAAAAAATAAAAATACGGCTTATATCTGCCCCCCATGTCTGTCACTGTCAAATTGCACCCCCCCCCTCCTTTCACTGTATGGTTCAGTCCGTCAGTAGCGGGAAGAGAGTTGAGGGCGATCATCAGGTAAACTGTCAAAGCAGCGATGTCCTCGAGTTTAACATCAGCCGCGTCCCAAATCACATACTTATGCACTATTCGACGCCATTGTGTAATAGTGATGGGTCGTTCTTGAACGATTCGTTCATTTTGAACAAATCTTTAATATGACTCGGGAACGACGAGTCCTCTCAGGGAGTGATTCGTTCATCCGCGCATGCGCAGATTGCGCACAGATGTGCAGGTTTCGTTCATTTTTCAAGTCTTTTAATTCATTCATCACACGAAAGACAAAAGCCAATCATATGCGTTTAGAGCCGGAAAGAGATTTGATCCGTTCATGTATCGAGTCCTCTGTTTGAGTCACTCGGTCATCACGTGAAAGACAAAAGCCAATCGTATGCATTTAGAGCCGGAAAGAGATTTGATCCGTTCACCTCCCGAGTCCTCGGTCCGAGTCGTTCAACACATGAAAGACACTGAAGCCAATCATATACATTTAGAGCCGGAAAGAGATTTGATCCGTTCACCTCCCGAGTCTTCGGTCCGAGTCGTTCAACACGTGAAAGACACAGAAGCCAATCGTATGCATTAAGAGCCGGAAAGAGATTTGATCCGTTCACCCCCCGAGTCCTCGGTCTGAGTCATGTCTCTTTACATTTTGTCACGTGATGAACGAACCAGAAGACTCGAAAGGTGAACTAGTCATGGCTCCTTTCGGCTCAGACTGTGTACATTGGTTGAGATTATATGGACTGTCCGTGTGACGTGAACGAACCACTGAAATTTGAAGACATGAAGAGGTGAGCTGAGCAAAGAGGCAAAAATATCTTCACAGACAAAAGATCAGGCAAACAGTGAATGATTATTTTCTTTTATAGCATTCTATTTATGACTCGTTTGTAGTGTGATCAACATTTGGGCTAGTTGTACATGTGTTTGGAAGCAATTCGTAACAGTTTAATAATATATTGGCAAATTGAACGAAATGACTCGAAAAAAGATTCGTTCATCTCGATATACAAGACTTAAAGATCTGAGTCAGTAAAATGAACCGAACTTCCCATCACTAGTATAAATAGTGTCTGTGGTGAGTGTGCACTTTAAATACCCGGACTATGCACTCATTCCACCGGTAAAATGAAGTGTGTAATGACGGACACTTCACAGCAGCTTTGCGCACGTAACAGAAGAGGCGGAGCTATCTTTATTTATTTATATATAACTTTATTTATATTGGACTGTGAAAGCAGCATTCTCCTGTGAGAGTGATTATAGCACCTCCCGATGGTGTATGCGGTGATACTCATGCAGGTATTATTTGGAATTTTGGTCATTTATTTCATTAGCTGCATCCCAAATGACACACTATACACTAAATCAATAAGACACAAAATTATATTACAATGAGACCCATAAATAAGAAATGTTCTTTTGTTTAAACTGACCATTACTTAACTGGCAAAACCCTGGCCTTCTTGTCGGCAAAATCCGCAATAAAAAAAAAAAAATTAAACAAATTTATATTAACGGAGTGCAAAATCCAGCACCCTGCAAACCAAATAAACACAACATAAATACATTTGAAACGGTCTGTTGATTAACCTGACAGTAACTTTAAATCCAAGTGCCAAATGCCTGGCCTTCTTGCTTGCAAAATCCTCAATCAAAGTGTATTGCACATTGTATGAGACACTATTGCAGTACAGTTATTTAAATAGCTACACATTGGTGTTTTGTGTGTTTAGAAATGTACACTTTTCAGTGAATATTTGATTACTGTTCCTGTTTTTGTACTACATTTACATTTGAACACTAAATCATCTGCTAGCTACAGTCATGGCCGTTCTCTTACTAAATACTGATAAGTAGTGGACAAAATCAATAATAAAATGCATAGGTCAGTATAACTACATTGCAGACAAAGGGTTTGGATAGCTAGGCTGGTAGTAGGGGGCCCATCCTCATATTTGTTCATGGGGCCCAAAATTGCTAGAGGTGCCCCTTTAGTGACTTGTCTAATTAACATAACTTGCCTGATTAATCGAATTAACCTTTAAATTGCACTTTAAGCTGAACACTAGTATCTTGAAAAATATCATGTAAAATAGTATGTATTGTCTAGGCCTGTCACAATAATCAATATATCGACTTATCGTGCAACAATACAATTTACACTCGCTGGTCACTTTATTAGGTACACCTGTCCAACTGCTCATTAACGCAAATTTCTAATCAGCCAATCACATGGCATCAACTCAATGCATTTAGGCATATAGACAAGGTCAAGATAATCTGCTGCCGTTCAAACCGAGCATCAGAACGGGGAAGAAAGGTGATTTAAGTGACTTTGAATGTGGCATGGATGTTGGTGCCAGATGGGCTGGGCTGAGTATTCTACTACTGGGATTTTCACGCACAACCATCTCTAGGGTTTACAGTAACTCAAATAATGAGTCTGTGTTTGTGTATGCATTAACTCATAATTTCAAAATAGGTCATGATGGTTAATTCTAATGACAATTTTGAGAAATGCTTTTTACTCCTGAGCAGAAACAAGCGCAAAGAAAATAAACTGAATTTATTTTGTTTATTTTTTTAAAAAGGCCAGAAGTGAAAGATGTAAACTTACAGCTAAAAGTTTACAACATGCAACTGTAAGATTTTTGTTTTATTTTTTTTTATCAGAAATAAAATTAAATTCTAAGCTGTAAACTTATAAAAGCCATAATAGACAAAATGCATTTTTATAAAAAGTTAGGGAAAAAAATCTATATTTCGTTCTTGTTTTAGTTTTTCTAATTTTAGTTATCAAAGCTTTTTAGTTTTTTCTCAAAGTTTGAGACAAACTTCAATTTGTATTGAAAATGTGAGCTAAATCTCAAAATTGATAGAAACAAATAGAAAAAAAATCTAAGAAACAAAGACAAAATTGTCAGACGTAAACTCAACTCAACTTGAAATTGTCAGACAAACTGTGTGAGGGACATAAACATAGTTTCTACAGGTTTCTTCAAATCAAATTCAAGACTTTTTAAGAATCTTTAAGACCATTATGAACGAAGTTTAGACTTCTACAGGGATAAACACTAAGGATTTTTATGAATGGCCGGTTACTTCTGTAAATAGTTTTTGTATCAATGGAAGATCCTGAAAAGAGATGTTGCTTTAGTTTTCTTTCCCTGGATTATGGGTAACTGCGTGTCAGCGAGATAGGAGAGCTTTACTTGGACATAGGAAAATAAAGACCTGTTTAAGATGATTTAAGACCTACAACACAATATTTCAGAGAATTTCAGACCTAAAATTTAGCTTTTTAAAATTTAAGACTTTTAAGACCCCACGGACTGTACTAAATCGAAATTATATAATAAAAAAAATAATCCATAATAATATTAATAACAATAACAGGAGCCTCACGGTGTTGCAGTGAGTAGCACAATTGCCTTAAAGCAAAAAGTTCGCTGGTTCGAGCCTCGGCTGGGTCAGTCGGCATTTCTGTGTGGAGTTTTTCTCCCCGTGTTGGCGTGGGTTTCCTCCGGGTGCTCCAGTTTCCACCACAAGTCCAAAGACATGCGGTATAGGTGAATCGGGAAACCAAAATTGTCTGTATTGTATGAGTGTGTATGGATGTTTTTTTTTTTAATTCTTCGATTTCGCCAATTGGTGACGTTTTTTCCTCGCTGCTGTCGCCACTGGCTCGCATGGTTCGGGACTTGTAGAGCTGCGTACCGATGGATTACTCTTCAGTGTTTGGACTCTAAGTAGTGAATATTAAACAACACTGAGCTAAACTGAACTCCAACACTAAAAACTGGACTGACACAGTTTCAATTTACTATAACCTTCTATGTGAAGCTGCTTTGGTACAATCTACATTGTAAAAGCGCTATACAAATAAAGGTGAATTGAATTGAATGTTTCCCAGTGATGTGTTGCAGCTGGAAGGGCATCTGCTGCGTAAAACATATGCTGGATAAGTTGGCGGTTCATTCCGCAGTCGCAACCCCAGATTAATAAAGGGAGTAAGCCGAAAAGAAAATAAACAAATGGATAACAAAAACGCATTTACCTTGTTAGATTTAAGTGCATGGAATATATATATTTTTAATTCCTTGACAGAAATAAGCTTCCATACTTTTTGCATCTTCGAAATTCACACTAAAAAGAAAACATTTACGTTTTGAAACTCATTTCACAATTAACTGCAATCAACACCACAGTAGTTCATGAACTCCCAAACACATCAGTCTTGTATCGCTTGCTTTGTGAGAGGTCGTAGTTTAACGTCTTTGTTTTTCATCTCACTGTCTTGGGTATAAAGCTTGTGCTCTTTTATGTACTCGATGACCGAGTCTGGCAACAGATATTTAACACTGTGACCTCTCCGCAGAGCTCGACGGATCTCCGTGGCACTGATCTCATTGTGAACCCACTCCCGAACCAGGAAAATGCTATGCCGGTGCTTGGACAACAAATCAGACTCGTGTATAGCGCGGTCAGGCTGAAGGCTGCCACGGCTCACGCAGACCAGTCCGAAGCGGCCCACAACCTCCTCGATGTGCTCATCCGTCCACAGACCAGGTGCTTTAAACGAATCCATAAAATCAGCTCCGCACAGCAGCTTCAACTTAGGAACATCTGAAAGGAAGAACAGTAAGGTTACTGGTTGTGTATTGTGAGGGAATAGGTGTCCTAATGTTAAAGATAAAGGGGGTACTGTTATGCTTTTTTACTTTTTGAATGTTAACCCTTGTTTATTGTTCAAATTGACTGTTCAAATTGACCTTTTTGTTATTTTCGTGGTTATTTTTTTGCCCCATTGACTTTATTATAATTACATTTTTGGATTGCAATGCCATGACACCATATAACCATGCTTTCTTGATTGTTGGTCGTTTCCCTTATTATTCCTTATTATTATTATTCCATAATAGACAAAACACACTTTTATAAAAAGTTAGGAAAAAATCAATTTTTCGTTCTTGTTTTAGTTTTTCTAATTTTAGTTATTAAATCTCAAGCTTAAGACAAACTTCAATTTGTATTGAAATTGTGAGCTAAATCTCAAAATTGATAGAAACAAGTGGGGAAAAAAAAATCTAACAAACAAAGTCAACATTGTCAGATGCTCAACTCAACTTGAAATTGTCAGACAAACTGTGTGACAACTGGTTACATTTTTGATTTGTACTGTTGATCATCAAGTTGCACCATTAACCCTTTAGAAACAAGTTTCTGGTTCTTATATGGAGTCCTATGGAGTAAAACAGTAGATTATAGTGGGTGCATAAATACACTTACTATGTTTACTATGTTCTGAGTGCTTATTTTCATTTTCTCAGACATATCAAGGTAAGTGTGCAAAGACTGCAATAAAATAAATGTGATTATAATGGAAATCAATGGGGCATAAATAGCCACCAACATAATGAAAGCGTAGTCAATTTGCCCATAGAGCATTGTTGTGTTTTTGAAAAATTTAAAGCATTTTCCCAAAATATGTGTCAAAATAAGGTTCGTCACCAAAAGTCTTTCCATTTGCTCTGCAACGACAGAGAATGTTGTTACGAAAGTAAGACTCAACATCCCCAAGAGCACTCAAGGGTTAATCAGTGTGAAGTGTGTATATTCGGGTTTGTTTTCTGTGAAATGCTAGAATATGCTAAATAACATGATGTTGTTTTGGCTGTTTATGATGTCTTCTGACATTTAGAGCCTGTTTGGTAAAGCAATGCCGTTCTTTTGCTTTAAATATTTATACTTATCAGGCATTGTCAGATGTTCCAGTCAAAGCTTTTATTTCAACAACAGTATTGTTGTTATTAAACTATTTCTTGTTATTAGCCTAAATCTGTATTTAACCTTTAGAAAATCTTTATATATAAATTTCACTTTTAATGGATAGGGCAGAATAGAGTATTGACAGGAAAGCACAGGGAGCAGAGATAGGGGAAGGATCGGCATAGGACGGCGAGGTGGGAATCGAACTCGGGTTGCCGTGAACACAGTAGTGTATGTGTCGACACACTAACCACTACATTGCTGGCGCCGACTAACCTCAGAAAATCTTAATGTAAAAAAGAGTCGCTAAGGTCAAGATTTGCAGTAACTGTGTTGCAAATTTAAATTATGATCCTAATTCATGACTGGTTTAAATGTTTGAAAATGATTTACAGTTGAAAACATTTGTTGAAGATTTTTAAAGGACGTTTCAAAGTAATACAATTTTAGAGTCTTACTCACCCCCCAAAACTAAAATGTATATGGGCAGTTTAATGCAAGTTAGTGTCAATTATGATTATCGGGTGGTCTAGCCCTACACAGCAAAAAAAAGCTTCTTACTTAAATAGTTTTTGTCTTGTTTGTTTAAATATCAAAATGAGCATTTTCTAGTCAAGCAAAAATATTGTTTTGTTTTTTCAAGAAAAAAAAAATGCTGAAATTAGAGTTTCTTTTTTCCTAAAACAAGCACAACAATCTGCCATTGGGGTAAGCAAAATAATCTTGTTTTTTCATTGATTTATTTTGCTTATCCAATTAACAGATTATTTTGCTTGTTTTAAGGAAAACCTCACTTAATTTTCTTTGCCTTTTCTTAAAACAAGGCAATATGTCTTGCTTGTCTATAAAATGCTTCTTGATTTAAGAATTCTGTTTCAAAGATCATTCCGTTCCCTACTGCAGTATATTCTATAAGACAAACCATATGTGAGCTGAGTATTATGGCCAGATTCATTGTATTCCTAAAACAATAGCTGAGAAGCACCAGGATGACCTACTTTTTGTGCTGAGATACTGAACACCTCTATCCCATGAGGCCTCAGGAGAGAGTTTATGAATGGATGTGGAGCACAGGTAGGTCACGTGATAATGACAACATGGCAGGTGTAGTACATCCAGATTTCATTCATACCCATACTATACATACTATATAACACAGTTGTGCCTCCACAGACAGTACATGACTTTAGACTTTAGCAGTTGCTTGGTTAATTGCCAAGAAAATATCATGCGTGAGGAGGCTGGAAAATTCCAAAAAATTTATTCCAGTATTTTTCTGTAATGAAAAGCTGTAACATTAACAGTAAATTGCTGGAATTCTGCTGTATGTTAACAACACAAGTAGTTTATTTTTCATTAATTTCAATCACAATTTACCAGTAAGGCCCCGGTATACTTTAAAAGAAACAGAAAACTACATTTTGAACAAACTCTGTCTTTTTAAAATTTGTTTTGGCAGTTCAAAATAGCTCACCAAAGCCAAATTTTGTTTTGGCTCCTAAACACCTTTGAGCTACCATTGGTCCATGGTGATCAGTGGGTGTGTTCTGGAACTTCTTTGACGTGTGATTCATTCCCCCTGACTAGTTTCTCATTTCACAGGGGGTCAGACAGAAGAACAACACCCAGAACAACAATACTAGCCACATGAATATCCAGGAGAGTTGAGTAGCACAGCTGGTACAGATGTAGCCGCACTTGTGGAAAGAGTTTAAAGACTCAGAGAGGGGGTAACAGACCAGACAAAAAGCCCACCTTGTTGCGCCAGATTTTCTATGAGTTTGCACACACTGGTGGCACCATTATGTGTCTGTCCATGGTAAACAGAAAAGAATGTGACGCTTCTCTTCTTGAAGGCTGTTTGCCAGATGTTTATGAAACTGTTTATGTTCTTCTCTCTCAGGTGCTATCGCTGTGTTTAGTGGTACATGCGAGCAATGGGGGTGTTGGAGTGTTTGAAAACAGTATACTATCACCTAACTTCTTTTTGCCCTCAAACAAATAATGAAAAAATATCTTCTATGAAGCTTACTGGGGCCTTTGTGTGAAATGGGCTATGATCAATGATCAATGTTTTATTTACTGATCAATGTTTTATGTCAGGGGTGTCAAACGCAGTTCCTGGAGGGCCACAGGGCAACACGGTTTATTTCTAACTCCCTAATTAAACACACTTGAGCAAACTAATTGAGTCCTTCAGGCTAGTTTGAAATGTACAGGTAAAGCTGTGGTCACATTAGAATTTGAGCATGCGAAATTCTGTCGTACAGCGCTGCGAAAAGAGACGGGGTTAAACAAGATGATTAGATGGTAAAGCAAGCAATTGCTCCATATTTTCAACTTCTGTCCAGAGAAGTCATGTTTCGAACTTCTATTGGTCTCACGTAATCATGTGATGTAATTTTGCAGGTCAGAGTTGACCAAGCTTGAATTTCCCAATGCAGCGACATGCAAAACTTGTCACACGAGCTTGAGTTTCGAGTCTGCCACATTCGCATGAGTATAAATGCAATCTATGGGGTAAAAATGCAGTGTGACCACGACTTAAGTATGTTGGAGCAGGGTTGGAACTAAACTGTGCAGGCCTGTGGACCTCCAGAAACAGAGCTGACACTCATGTTTTATGTGTATAAAAGTATAAATGGAATCTGTTCACTTTATAGAGCGATCGTGTCTCTTCCAAAGATTTAAACTCTTTAAACTTCACAAGTCAAACACATTTTTCATTTACAACATTTAACATTTTGAAGTTTGGGTGAAAAGACTTTCTAAGGCGAGACCGAAATCGCTCAAATGTGATTAAAAACATCTTATTTATGTTCCAGAAGATGAACAAATTTCTTCCGTGTTTGGAAAAATATGAGGTGATGTAAGTGTTGTTTAGAAATTGCTCAACCGTTTTAATCAAAGACGGAGCAGTAGAGCAGCAAATCATCATAGCACTGTCAAAAATGTCAACAACGTAAAAAAGCAGCAGCAAACTGACAACTGCTTATGAAGCTGAATACGGTGCTTAACTTGAATGATGGCAGTGTACGGAGCCTACAGCTGTCACGAAGACTGATACGATCATTTAGAAGACCTAAATCTGTGAGATCTAACTGAGATTTTCAAGTGCCAATCTAGACTAAATGCCCTACGGCGCCTTTAATGTGTTTGTCAAAAGGAACCAAGTGTTTCTGAACAATAAGAATGTGATTACTTTTTCAAAGGTTTCAAAATTTACCCCAAAATAAACACGCTGTCATGGTTTATTTCCCCTCATGTCGACTGAGACCTATATGCTAATTTTACTTTCAGATCATCCTGACCATGTCTACATGCCTAAATGCATTCTGTAGCTGCCATGTGATTGGCTGATTAGAAATTTGCGTAAACGAGCAGTTGGATATGTGTACCGAATATCTCTATTTCTTTAAAATAATTTAACTCACACACATATTTTAATGGTATATTACCTCAAAATAAAGGTAATATGGTTTCGTATGTACTGTAAATATAGGTAATGGATGTTTTGTTATACAACACAATAGCATTTTAAATTGAGTGATAAAGCAAATATTCAATTTTCCAATTCTTCAAAATATCACTGCCACCCAAAGTATCCTCAAAACTAATTACTTTACTCTTGCAAAAACAAACAAACAAACAAACAAAAAGAAAACATCCAATTTCGTTACCCTATATGCTTCAATAGAATGTGTTCATGGCCAGCAATGCTAGGGCTCGACCTCAGCAGTGATATTTACAGCATAAGAAAGAATCAATAGCATGCTTTTAACTCTAATTCTCATTCTATAGCATATGTCTGAAAGCTAGCTTTTGTTTGATCAAACATGAATTGCAGGGAGCAGGAAATGAACCTCACAGGCCCACTAAAGCTCTTTATTCCTGCTCCATGTGACTAAACATAGTCTCAAAAAAAAAACCTGTGTGGCCACTGCACTCCTTCTCATTCTAACAATGAATATATAATTTATTGAAGAAATCCTGGCTATGGAAGAGCTTTCATATATGTTGAAAATGAAAAAAAGGGCTTTAAGAAAGGACTGAGGAAAGTGGTTTATAGAAAAAGTGTAAAGTAAACCGTAATTGTTACAGAAATGGTAACCTCACACTACTAGCTGTGTTCTTTTGAACGTTAAACTGTATTTATTTTTATATTTATTTATATAGTTTGCTTAGTATACTTCTATGCACTGAGATGCGTACGGTAACAATGTATAATGTACACTCACCGGCCAATCTATTAGGTACACCTGTCCAACTGCTTGTTAACGCAAATTTCTAATAAGCCAATCACATGACAGCGACTCAATGCATTTAGGCATGTAGCCACGGTCAAGACGATCTGCTGCAGTTCAAACCAAGCATCAGAATGGGAAAGAAAGGTGATTTGAGAGGCTTTGAACATGGCATAGTTGTTGGTGCTAGAGGTTAAGAGGAGAATGGCCAGACTGGTTCAAGCTGATAGAATAAATCAAATAACCACTTGTTACAACCAAGGTATGCAGAAGAGCATCTCTGAACGTACAACAAGTCGAACCTTGATGCGGATGGGCTATAGCAGCAGAAGACCACACCGGATGCCACTCCTGTCAGCTAAGAACAGGAAACTGAGGCTACAATTTGCACAGGCTCACCAAAATTGGACAATAGATGATTGGAAAAACGTTGCCTGGTCTGATAAGTCTCGATTTCTGCTGCGACATTCGGATGGTGGGCTCAGAACTTGGCATCAACAACATGAAAGCATGGATCCATCTAGTTTAGACTGGTGGTGGTGGTGTTATGGTGTGGGGGATATTTTCTTGGCACACTTTGGGTTCATTAGTCCCAATTGAGCATTGTGTCAACGCCACAGCCTACCTGAGTATTGTTGCTGACCATGTCCATCCCTTTATGACCACAGTGTACCCATCTTCTGATAGTTACTTCCAGCAGGATAACACGCCATGTCATAAAGTGTGAATCATCTCAGACTGGTATCTTGCACATGACAATGAGTTCACTGTACTCAAATGGCCTCCACAGTCACCAGTTCTCAATCCAATAAAGCACCTTTGGGATGTGGTGGAACACGAGATTCTCATCATGGATGTGCAGCCGACAAATCTGCAGAAACTGCGTGATGCTATCATGTCAGTGTGGACCAAAATCTCTGAGGAATATTTTCAGTACCTTGTTGAGTCTATGCCACAAAGAATTTCTGTTCTGAAGGCAATCCGATACTAGTTCAATCCAATTCTAGTAAGGTGTACCTAATAAAGTGGCCGATGAGTGTATCTATTATAGCTGAGTACAATATACTCCATAATTGTGAAATGCTTATGTTCAATATCTCATTGTTTTTTATTTTATTTATCTGCATAGTTAAAAATGTATTTTAAACTAAATATATATTTTAAAAAAATTGAATACATTGAAGAAACGCACTGCAAATTTTCCAATACAAACACTAATATTCCCAGACAATCATAAATGGCTTACTTCAGTTAGCGCAGACTTTCACTAAACAGGTTTTTCATTAGAGTTATTTAATAAAAAAATAATCCCTGTGATAATTCGTCATGAAATCTAAAATAAAACGGATCTCTTTTTGAAAAAGTCAAAGATTTTCAACGGCTAATTCCGACTGATCTGTTTATTTACCATTGGCGGCTTGCTTAATGCAATCTTCAGCCAAATGTCAAACAAAAGAAAAAAAAGAAGGGTTTGCACATAATCAAGGCCTTTCACAATAACAGGGTTGTCAAGTGCATGTCTTATATAATTTCTGGCACTTCTGGTCTTGTTTTAAAGTTGTCCTGGCTATTAATCTCCGCTTCATTACCAGTCCGAGCACGCTTGTCTTAAGCCCAGTCATCCTGTGGAGGGTATTAGACTTCATTAGCATGCTCCTCTACAAAAAGCCAAAAAAAAAAAAAAAACACTGCTGAAAAGAGGCCTAACGGTGCTTCTACTGGCCAGGAAGAAGACAACAGCCTGTTTTGAATTCGTCAGACTTATCTAAAGTGATTAGCAAAGACTGAAAAGGCTCTGTTGGGCCAAAGAAGAGGCTTAAAGGTTTGAGCAGTTTCTGTGGCAATTTATAAAGACATATTGAGAGGTGGGCGGGGCTTACCAGAAGTTGTGGGCGGTCCCTTATTGCTGCAGTACTGAGCAGCTACACGGCCATAGTGGTACCTGTGTTTAGTGACACAGAAACACAGCAGATATGTATTGGTGAGTGTTAATGGCTATGTATACTGTTTAGGTAATCAGATTATATGAAACTTTACATTCACATTGTGTAAAACTAGATTTGCATTCCGCTTCTCCAATCTCCCACAAGATGTCTTAATCAGATTCAGTGCTGCATAAATACCTATAGAAGGGTGAAACCTTTAGGAGATTGTTACTTAGTTAAGAAGACTTGTGGGATGGGTGTCTTAACATTAGGACTGGGTCGATAAACAATATTATATCGAATCGTGATAAAATTTATGTCGATAACAATGATAAACTCTGGACTTTTTTACTCTACATTGATCTAAGAGCCAATCACACAGCAGATATGTGCAACAATGGGAATCTAAAAGTGTGTTGATATTAGAGATCCATCAAAAATGTATCGGCAGAAAATATGTTATGCCATTTAATAGACACTCTCATTTTTGTGTCTTCAGTTACTTTTTAAATCTGGAAGCATTAAGACCTTATTGCAAAACGTATGTCGTTATCATTTAATATGGAAAATGATTATCGAGACTGCATTTTTGTCATAGTTTGTCAAAGTTACAATTTTATCATCCTTTTCTCACCCTTCACTTGTGCTGAAACTGAAATAAAAAGAAATTAAAAAAAATATTCATTGGATTTCCTATACTTTAAGGTAACTAGTTGCAAAGAATTTAAATGGGCTGAATTTAAACAAACAAATTTAATTTAGTAATGCTCAACTTGATTTGTTTGTTTACATTTAGCCTATATAAACTGTTTGCAACCAGTTACCTTAATTTTTCTTTAATCCAATAAATCATTTTTTTTCAGAGTACTTGTTTCTTTCTTCTGTTGAACACAAAATGCAGGTTGCTGCGACCCTACCATGGATCTTGGTGTGTCCCACAACCAGAATTCTTCAAACTTTTTGTGCTCGACAGAAGAAAAAAAAACTCAAAAATGATCAAAACCACATTAGGGAGAGTAAATGGTGAGGCACTTTTCAATTTAGGAAAAGCTGTCCCTGTTGCCACTGGCTTGCATGGTTCAGCACATGAAGAGCTGCGCATCGATGGAATTGCTCTTGAGTGTTTGGACTCTCAGTAGTGAATAAACCACACTGAACTGAACTAAACTGAACTCCAACACTGAAAACTGGACTGACACTGTTTCAATTTACTATAACCTTCTATGGGAAGCTACTTTGGCACAATCTACATAGTAAAAGCGCTATACAAATAAAGGTGAATTGAATTGATGTATAAAGAGCTTTTGTATGTTACATTGATGTAACAGTTGACATTGATATTTAACCAATAGCAAACAAATTATTATTATTTTTTTTTTTAGACTGCAGGTAGCCCTTAGCTTGCATTTTAAGAATCACCAAATCTAAATATGTTCTTTAATGGGGAAAAAGTGTCAAGTGTCATCTATACTGTCAAGACCTGACGGTGCAGAAATAACCTTTTTTTGTGTGTCATTTTTGGGTTAACTACCACTTTAAAAGCCTGAATGGATTTGCTCTTCAGTGTTTGGACTTTCAGCAGTGAAATTTAAACCACACTGAACTGAACTAAAACCAACGCTATCTCACGGCAATGAGTAACTTATTATTTAGTGGCTAATTCGTATGAATTCATACGATCTAATTCGTACAATTCAGTACGATTTGCTCATCAACCAATGACGGTTGGGTTTAGGGGTGGGGTTAGGTGCCACGCCTCCTTTTTAAAACGTACATTTTCGTACGACTGAACTCGTACGAATTTGTACGAAATAGCCACTAATCTGCCAAAACGTAAAATACTTACGTTTTCTCGTGAGATCAGGCTGACTAAAACTGTACCTAAACTCTGAACACTGAACTGACATGGTTACAATGTGCCAAAACGTCTATGCTAAGCTGCTTTGACACAATCTACATCAGTGTTTCTCAACTGGTGGGTCGCGACCCAAAAGTGGCTCGCGGGAACATTTTAAGTGGGTCGCGGAGTGCGTGGTCAAAAAAAATAAAAATAATAATAATAATTTATTTTTGCTTAAACCGGACTTTTATTTTGAAATGCGCGCGTGACAACAGTTCAGTTTAGTTTGGTAACTGAACATTTCTCTACCCTAACCGCTGTTTACAGTATTTATCGTTTTTACTTTGTAACATTTCCATAATTTGATACATTTTGTTAAATGCAACAATAAAATATTGGGTCGCGGCATGATGACCATGTAAAAATGTGGGTCCCGTGGCCAAACCAGTTGAGAACCACTGATCTACATTGTAAAAGCGCTATATAAATAAACATGAATTGAATTAAATAGATAGATGGATGATCCATTTGTCAGTAGCTATTTGAGTCTTTAGTGTCAAATTATCTTCCGGAAATTAATTAAATATACTTATTTGCTGCTAACAAATAATAACACTTCTTATTACCATCAAAACAGTCATGCTGATTAACATCTTTGTAGAAAATGTAATATGTTCGAGATTCTTTAATTAATTAAAAATTATTAAAACCCATGAAGCATTTATATGAATTCCAAGAAAGTCAATGTCACTTTTGATCAGTTTAATACATCCTTTCAAAATAATTCTTTAATGAAAAAGAATTATAGCTACATTGATAAAGACACGTTATTTTTCTTTTACAGTACGATGTTATTGGAATTTGGCCCTCCTTCCGAAAAAAAGCCATCTAAAAAGCCGTCTACCTTTTCCTGCAGTCATTTAAGTAGTTACAAATCCTACCTAGGCTGTATGGAAACAGGCAGTGCATATCCTATTCAGCACTATGCCCTTTAAAATAGTGAAAACTCAACCCAGTAATTCAACATTACAGGTCAACTGCAAGGGTACAGAGACAATTGCACAATATCGTCCAAAATTCTGCCAGAAAGTAAATAACAAACCTAGAAAGACAAAGCCCTGGCACAAGCCCTTGGCGCAAGAGCAGCCATCCAGCAGTACCCTGGCATACGAGTATTAATTACCCACCTAAGGGCATAGCTAGTAGTTGGCATAAAACAAAATTTGAGTGCTCTAAAGCGTCCTTAAACAGTCTCTTGTTACTTGACTTTCTCTTGTGGGATTCAAGAGGAGGAATGGACCGTCACGACGAAAAGCGGAGGACACAAATTTGGCATGGTTGCAAAACGAAAGCCAATAGCAGCCAAATGCTAAAAGATGACGGGGTGTTTCATATTTTCTGCAGAATCTGAGGAGAATGGAAACTGAGGCTGTTGTGATGGATAGCAGGGGTGGAATGAGTCACGTCAGCGTATGGCTATTTGATATCTCATACAAGGGGAATTTAAGGATTGGGCTCCTATAAAGTTCGGCTTTAGCTCAGCTCTGATGTTTTGAAAATGACAGTGAGTTTGCGAAGTCCTTCATAGAGGGTAATATATATGGTGAATTCACATATAAAGGTACATGTAAAGATGTAATGCAAATTAGATTTTTATTTTTACACTAAAGATTGAATGACTATTCTATACTTGCTTTACAGACCTTCTGCCCTTCATTCTTTTATATATTACACTATATAAATAATGCTTCTCGCTACCCATCTGTAAGATATAGAAGGGCTGCACAATATAGCGTTTCAGAATCTATATCACAATGTGCACATCCACAATGGTCACATGGCAAAGATATGCAATGCTGAGTCTGAATTATAGTTGACCTGGAGCTACAGAATTGTATTTATTCACTGTATTTATATGAAATTTATAGGATTTATGAAAAAAAAAAATCTTACTTACAATTTTTGTCCTCTTTCCCTGTACATTTCAAAGTCAAAACAAGATTATTTCACTGGCAGATAATTTAGCTTGTTTTAAGGAAAAACAACACAGAAAGATTTCACTTATTTCTTCTGAAAGCGAAAATGGAACACTATTTTTTATATGGTCCAATTTTTTTATTTTTTATTTGGACTAGAAATGAGACAAAACAAAGTAAGGATTTTTTTTTTTTTTTGCAATGTGATTATTAGATTTCTGTGTCTGAATACGGTTTGATTTCCCTATAAGAACTATATTGATATCTATATGTGAAACTATATTGATATCTATAAATTCGATTTTTCCAATATCGTGACATTAAAAATGTCAATAGCAAAAAAAGCCTACAAGTAGTGATTAATTGTTTTTGTAAAAATTCTATATTTCTTACTTTTCAGTTTAATGTAGTATGAAATGTATATATGAAAGTCTATCATGAGAACAAGCAGCATTTATTTTTACTTTTAAAAAATTGTAGTCTTAAGGTTTTCTATAAGATCGTATTTTCTAAAACAATGACAAAATAATCTAAAGCTCTATAGAGAATCTGAATTGTCCCTCCCACTACCCTATTACCAGATGCTAAAGCTACAAATGATGTCAGTCACTTATTCACAATTACTATTTTCAATATGGTGAATTGAACAATATGGTGAACCAATATGGTGAAAGTGCACTATATAGGGAACTTATAGGGAAGCAAAATGTGTTTAAATATGTAAATAATGTTTTGCGTTACTTTTTAAATGAACCACGCCACACAATGCACACACACAGTCTGCTCTGTTCTAGAGATAGAGATGGTAGCACTAAATATATATATATGTGTTATGGTCCAATATGTGTAAGTTTATTTTTATTTGTTATTTAGTTTATTTATAATGTTATTTTATTTATCTTATTTTTATTATTATATATTTTTATTTGTGTTTTTGACATAATTATTATTTTTAAAGCACATATTTGTAATTGTACTGTTTAATTCAGAGTGGAAGAAAATGTCAACTAATTTTGTTTTTGCTTCTAACAATTCATGTCTTACTGATTCTGTATATCTAATACCGGATCCTGGACTAATATGCAGTTAAAATAACAAAATACATACTGTGACTCTTGAAAAGCTGTCAAATATGCCTTTACTGAGTTGTCAATTTGATATAAACAATACAGATCTTAAAAAAGGGTAGCAGCTGCTTGATATGTTCAATCCTGTCTTTTCGGCTTAATGTTTTAGGAAGCTCAGTATCCAACTAGAGTTCAGCTAGGTTATGAAGGTTTGTTATGCAATTTTGTAGGATGATTTATAATCGAACAAAAATACAATACAATCAAATATCATCTGGCATAGCTGTTTGCATTTTCTAGGTGTGTTTAATCTTTAGAAAAATATATTATATAGCAAATGATATACAGTAGCATCCTCTGAGGATCTATTTGTCTTATTTACTACAATGGCTTCAGTATGAGGGTCTGGTATGACTCTCAGAATGTGCTTCATGACAAGACTCTCAAAATGTTTCATAGGAATCGGTGTGAGAACCACTGCACTGAAGTCATTAAGACAAGAGACTGTGGCTTTCTTTCTATGATAGCGGTGGACTTGAAACAGAAGGGAACATGAACATGAAAATGTCAGTGGTTACGCTGCTAATACTTTTAAGCTTTAATATGCACCATCAGTTCATTAAAGAGAAAGATAAGCCCAACATCAGACGTACAGTAACTGTGAGGCATATCATAAACTGTCACTCATATTAATACCGCTAGTATTTTTTAAATTTAAAAAGAGCTTTTGAAGTAGAAAAAAGGCAACTTTTCATCAAAGAGCACTCTATTTCTGAACTTCTGAGCAGTTTTTAGGATAACAGAGGTGCAATCAGCATTTAGTGCCGAATCTGTCAAAACCAGTTGATGTTTCCTTTACAGTCAGAGTCCCAGTTGTGGTAAAGATTCCCAAAGGTTTCTTGTTTTTAAATGATTTGCATCAATAAGCAAAAGCAAAATACTAAAATCATTCTTTGTTTATATTCACCTCATGGTGACCACAGTTTCCATCCAATCTGGCTGCTGGCTTTCCCAATCATCTACAGAAACCCAGTCGGAGTTCTGCAGGGCCAGTCTTGCCATAGCAAGTCGGTGTTTTGAAGCAACAAGACCTTGTTTACCATAACCATCTCCGACAGGAGATATAATGCCACCCACCACACGATACAGACCTGCGAGAATGACAAAGACAACATATCTGACCCAAACAGAGTCAAATACATCACATTGTGAATCAGTGCATCATAGCTCAGCTAGATTAAAACATGCATATATAAAAGGATAAACATTGACTTCATTATAAAACTTAAAATCCATGTAAACTGGAAGTTGCTGCAGACTTTTATTACAGTATGAAGATGTATTTCCGACTCAAATATTTAGCAGGGGGAGATTCCTCCCATCTTTTACTCACAGTAAACTAATGGCTTGAGGGACGTGGCTAAGCATATTTCCCCCAAGCCATCAAACTGATGTCATCAGAGAAGTACTGCTAGTCCACAGCAGAAACAAATGGTTAGTTTTTGATTAAAGACTACTAAAACAGTTTAATTCAGAGGATTAATACGCGCAGATTAGCAGTTCACATTAAGTATAACAATGTGCGCTAACAAAATAAACATTGTACATTTTGATTTTGTACAGACTTCAAGCCCAAATAATGCTTCAGTCTTTGCATATGCATACAGTATGAATTGTCATGGATATAACCCAATGCTGAACTGCTCACAAAAGAGCAAAGTTTGACGATGATCGCTTATACTGATATATTTCCCGATAAGCATATTTGAAAGTCATGTATCTGTTATGTAATATTGGATTTACTGATAAAAGACTCAGGCCCCGTTTACACTAATGCGTTTTCGTTTAAAAACGCGTAAATTTTGCTACGGTTACGCCATCCGTCCACACTATGGCGGAGTTTTCGAGCCCCGAAAACGGAGCGTTTTGGAAATGCTGGAGAGGCCGTTTTCATTCTAAAACACTGCTGCTCTGTCTCAGTGTGGATGGGGGAAAACGAACACATCTGAAAACGGAGGTGTGGCTGCTGGACAAAGAAATGGGAGCGTTGCGCTATTGTCCAATTTAGGCGCTATTGTGCAGTTAAACTCTTCCTTTTTTACTACAACAGCTGCATATATTCGCAAGAGGCAAGCTATTGTTCGAGCACTCGCTAATCGCTCGCGTTTCAAGCGGCGTAAGCCCTATTTAGAATGCCGGTTTTGGGTTAGCGTTTGTTGACTATCAATAACCAAATGGTGAGTGAGACACATGCTTCCTGTTTATACTTGAACGCGCATGCCCAGAGTGCGCAAATGGTCACGTGGTATATGTTTTTGGTGGAGTAGTGTGGACGGAGATAGGTTCAGAAATGCTGGGTGAAACGCTAGTGTGGACGCGGATCGTTTTCATGCTAAAACGCCGTTTTAAAACTAAAACGCACTAGTGTAAACGGGGCCTCAGTCTTGTGGCCATTTAATTGTTTTGCAATACATTTGAGTACAGTTCAGAGTTCTTGTTCTCAGGGTGTCAAAAACACAAGTAAAACATTAAATAAATATCCATTTTGTATATTTGTTATTGTTATTAGGCACAGTATGCAAAGTATGTTTCTACATTGGTCATTAAAAAGAATTATTGCTCAAAGTTATTTAATGACAAACATATTTAGCAGCAACCATGAAACCAATCCATACTTAAAACAATACTGCCTACAACTATGTACATCTATTCATTGTTTTCTACATACTGCTGTCAACACTGACAATTGTATATTGTTTTGTTTCTTTTTGAGAGTATGTTGTTGTACATTGTATTCATTGTATTTTGCACTGTCTGGAGCCAGCACCTAAGCTTTTCACTCAAATTTAAAATTAAAATTAAAATTACGTACAGACACATACACAAAAATTATACTTTCTAAGTCATTTGCTGATTTCTGATCACTACTTCTGGCATAAATATTTATATAAGATTCTAAGTACTTCTACAATAACTTGACTTTTCATAATAATGAACTCAATGTGGTTCTTTACTATTCTTTATTTGAATGTTTTGCTATGACCCTTCTTTCCAATGGCTTAACAGATGTAGTTAAATCATAATTGTTATTAATGAATGATAATGTGTAGGTGTTTGAATCAGTACCGCAATTCAGTTCTAGCATGAACGCAATGCACTAGAGGGCTCTGGATTAAAGCATCCGTCATATGCATAAAATGTAAATAAGCGGCTTATTAAATAGACATTGATACATTGAAGTACAACAGCACTAACAAAAGTTTCTAAGCCACTGCACACAAATTAACTCAAGCTTCGTGTACACAAGCGGACCCTAATGAGTTGCTGAATGTTTTTGCCAAATAATGCTGTAATTCTGCAGAGTCAAGATGAATTCGCATCAGACTGCAATTGTGTTTTTTTGTTTTTGCAGTTTCTCATTTAGCTGCATGTGCAAGCAGTTATAAAACAGAATTCATCAATATAATTAATTTTTAAAAATCGGTTTTAATCTTTCATAAAAATGGAAACAAACCGCAAACAAGTCTCCAGACGCTCTGGAGGTAATATAAAATGCAAGCTACTTCGGCCCTTGTTATGTTATTTCTGCAAGCAATTTTTGAGTACACTGCGTACAGTAAATAAACACAAGCAAAAATGTCAGTGTGCCAGAACTCTGTCGAGGCTGACGCACAGATCCACCGCGTCTAGGCTGCAAGCTAGCGATGCAACACAACAAAATGTTCTAATTACAAGCAACAAAAGTTGAAATGCTTGACTTGTGGTGTTACAGAAGTTACAAAGCTTTTACTTTGTTGTTATTGATGCTTTAGGTACAGCACAAGCTTATGCAAGTACTTTTTACAGTTGATCTAATGCACAGTCACCACTAAGAGCCTTATTTGTTGTTCATTCCATAAAGGCTTATACAATGGCTTCGCATAATAAAGATGCATTTAATAACACATTCAGACCTACTGTCAGCCCTAAAATATATCAGCATTCAGTTAAATGACAGGAAAAATCACTTTAAAGAGACAGGCCCAGAGGGGCAGCGGAAAAGAGAACAAATTCGGCCTGATAACAGATGATGGGCAATTTCAGGTAAATGAACAGGTGGCACAAACCCGTCTGGTGCATGTGGTCTCTGGCCAGCTCAAATAGCCGCATGTGCTGATGGGTAATGGGGTTGAAGGAGCCACAGGCCAGCAAAACTAGAGGAATACGGCCAGCCATTTTAGTGGGTCACACCATAGTATACTGGATAACACTAGAATCAGAGGGGGAAAAGACAGTTTTAATTATGCAAACAATACAATATTGGCAAAAAACAAAATGTTTTGCTTTGAAATGAGTTTAGGAACATATTTTACGATCAATGCAACTTAATTTAGAGTTAATGAGAGATGAACATAATAATAATAGTAATAATAATAACGCAAGTTAATTGAAATGCAAATGTAAAGCTTGTGAAGATAAGAATTTGTCCAAATATCAATGCGATTATTTATGAAATAAAAACAACAACAACAACAACAACAACAAAAGCAGTATTTTTAAAAAAACATGTCATAATTAAAATTTAAATACATGACAGACTAAATACATTTTGAAATTGCATTTAATATTTAGATTTTTAGAGCGTCACGGTGGTTAAGTGAGTAGCATGATCGCCACAAAGTAAGAAGATCGCTGGTTCGAGCCTCGGCTGTGTCAGTTGGCATTTCTGTGTGGAGTTTGTATGTTCTCCCCGTGTTCACGACAAGTGCCAGTGGTATAGGTAAATTGGGTAAATTGTCCGTAGTGTGCGTGTATGTGTGTGGATGTTTCCCAGTGATGGGTTGCAGCTGGAAGGCATCCGCTGTGTAAAACATATGCTGGATAAGTTAGCGGTTCATTCCGCTGCGGCGACCCCAGATTAATAAAGGCACTAAGCCGAAAATAAATGAATGAATGAATTTAATTTACAGAATGTGAACATTTTTATGAAGTGTTTCTAAGTAGCCTCATTATTTTAAATATAATAATTTTATGTCATTTTTGCAAGTGTAACTGTTAAAATTGTTTAGCTGATTAATTTTATATTCATATCAGTATGTTCATTGTAACTGTAAAACTTTTGAGGTTGTGTGCAAAATGCTCACAACTAGCAGTATGGGGAAAAAATGCAGTTTTCCATATAAAAATCAAATACCTGGTCACTTACAGTATAGTTCCTTAGCATGTAGAGTATGTTATAGATTACAGTGTTATAGATGAGATATTTGCAGAAAAATCTCAAAACATTGACGGAGGAATTACAGTATATATTAACATTATATTGAAATATCTGTTTATATTTTCCAGAACATTATTGGACCAGAAAAAGACCATTCAGTAAACATTTTTTATATTTTAAATGAGAAAACTAAACATGCTTTATGGATGTGACGAAAAAGGTTAGCCAGTTTACAGTATACAACATACTTTGTAGAAATTCTGTGAATTAAACTGCACAACCCAAAAGAAATAATACTCATCAAAAGGATAAAAGTTGGCTCTCTACTTACTGTACTACTGTTTTTGCGATTGTTTAGAATTTCCCAGTCATTTCTCTCATTGACAACTGAATCAGAATAATAAACGGCAGAAAACGGTCAAACTACTTGCTCTACAACAAGCGTTTGCATGATTATACAGAAAAAGTAGTATAATATAATAAGAAAATATCACTTTGCAACACCAAGCAGCATAATAATAATGAATGGAGGTGAATGAAACTGGAAGTCTCGAGCCAAAAAGATTCATATGGCTGCGCACACCCGTATGCGGAGAATAAGGTGAATAGAACACAAATGAATGATTTTATTTCATTTTACATTTATAAGAAAAAAAGGTTTGTTATGGATGTAACAGCTTTCAGTTATGGATGTGACAGATGTGAAATTGCCACTTGTGTGACTTTTTAAAATCAAATATAATTGTTTGAAAACATTGACAGAGACATTTTTGAGTATTACTAAAGCACTGTAAAACACAAGCCTACACAAAAAATATGCAGAAACGGTTTCATTATTTTGGCGAAAACATTTTTTTTTTATGGCAAGGTTGACATTTGCATGCAATTGCTTGTAGACGTTATAGTTAAATGTGACCAGAGGGTTAGTCTTACTACACTAGCTGTTGTCACAATACAGTACATTGAGCATGTGAATTAGCTTAGGAATCCATTGTTGCACACAAAAAAGCTGTAGTTTATGTAAATGTAGCACATACTTAGATTAAGTGATAAATAGACAGCAGCTCTGGACTCTCAGTATTCAATTTGTTTGCCAAGCCAAGTCAAGCCAAAGTATACAGTGGAACAAGAGCACATTACACAATTAGACAAGACTCACATTGCTGACAAAATTACCCTGTCTAAATACTCTGTAAACATACATTTATTATTTATGAAAACAAACAGGTGGATGGATGCAGAATGCTTATTGTGCATTTCAGTTCATCCTTTCATAAGTAAAAAGATGGACATTGACAAGAAAGTGTCATATAATGGGGTTATGAGGTATGGACATAAATAGCACATTATCATCCCAGAACGAGCAAACTAGCATACTTAAAACACGAATACATTAAGTCAATATAATTTTATTGATATTTTGAAATAAGCTATTATATATTGGTGTATTCGTGTAGCCTACCATGGTATTTTAAACATGTACTTTAATTGTCTCATCATGAAAAAAAACTAAAAAGAAGTAATAAGGGAGAGCAGCAAAAACACAGTAAAATGAAGTGAACTTGACATGTCAACAAACTGAGAATGTATGTAGTTTGTACGGCATTTTCAAAACGCATATATTAAAGGTATGACTCCGAAAGATGTTGCAAATATGCATTTAAATTAAAAATACCAAATACAAAGACAAGCGTATTTACCTTATCAAAAATCTCCTCCAAGTTTAAGCAAATGCTATATGCTATATCGTTAGCCGTATGTTACACTATTAATGTCCCCCAAAACATTGAAGTAGAAAACACAGTTCCTATTGATAGAGCAAAAGCGGCTACTAGTAGAGAAAAAAGAAGAAGTCTGGCTTTTCAAAAAGACCATTGATTTCACACTCGACTCTACCTATTTAATCACAGTGACCGATCTCGTTCGGTCAAACTGGTCTTTTAATGACAAGGACTCTTTCAAAGCCGAACGACATGAAGAGTTCGTTCTTTGTCTGACAGAACAAGTCTTGACTAAGATGAAAGTTCTCAATGGGTTCAATTCTGAAGGCAAGGCGATTTTAAAAGCACTATTATCCTAATATGAAGTGAATTATATTCATGTGGAACCATGATTCTGTGCATCACATACTCTAATGGGGCGCAAAAGACATCTATAATGACTCCATTGAAGCTACATATAGGCTAAGGATATGGATATCGTCGTCCACCTTCTTTTCCCCCCAATCTTAGCCCTTCATGCATTATGTATTACCTTTTTAACATAAATATCTAACCTGCAGGAGAGAGAAAAAGCTTTTTCTAATCACCCTTCAAGGGGACTTTCTGTTGCCCTTCAAAAAGGCACTTTGCACAAAAACTACCCTAATTATAGCTACTAAAGGGGAAATGGGCTGTAAAGATCCATACTCTGAGCCTGCTCTACTAATGTGACTAATGTTGTGGCACACTAATGGAGTCATATTCTTTGTATTATATCCCACAGAGGTGATGAGCACAGCAGTATGTGCTGTTTCCACCACTTTTGTTTTTCAAAATCTCTGGAAATCAGACAACATACTTGACAATACGCCTTAGGCTACTTTGCAAGAAATATATGACTTGTTTTCTGTAAATGTGTAAGATTTATTATTTATTAGCTGCTATAAAGAATGTGATGCTATATTTCACATACATAGGGCACCACCACCATCTTGGAAGGTTTTTCTCTGCCTGTGATACTTAAATTAAAACAGATACTTGCTTTCCTTTTGTTTTGTTTTTGCCTTGAAATAATATTTACATTAGCCATCTCTTTGCAGGGAGGAGAAGCTATTTTATTTAACTCGATTACATAAATGATATCAATTTCCTGATGTTTGAAATGGGTAAAAAATCAACATTTAACTTAACTATCTCATTTGATTTAGATTTGACCTTTTGATGTACAGTACTGACCAGTGACGTGACAGTGGCTCAGGGGTTAACACTGTATTACAGCAAGAAGGTCGCTAGTTCGAGTCCCAGCTGCACCAGTTGGCATTTCTGTGTGAAGTTTGCATGTTCTCCCTGTGTACGCAGGGGTTTCGTCCAGGTTCTCTGGTTTCCCCCACAATCCAAAGACATGAACTGAATAAACTAAACTGCCCAAAGTGTGTGTGAATGACAGTTTGTATGGGTGTACTGGGTTGCGGCTGAAAGGGCATCCGCTGCATAAAACATATAACGGTGTCTTGACATTTAATACTACCCATCAGATTATGCTACCAACACTGTATTTGAATATTTCTGAGATTGGGGTAAGGGTTTAGGTAGGTTAAGATGATGATGCTTCATATCATACGCAACATAAAAATGTACAAAATCTTATGGGTATATTGCGTCATCAAAATGATCTACCTACATTTTTATTGGGAGGTAGGAAAATCTGACAAGGTAGGACAAATCGACAGAACACCGGAATAGTTAGCGGTTCATTCCTCTGATAAATCAGAAACTAAGCTGAAGGAAAATGAATGTAGCGACCAAATATTGCACATAAATTCAAGGTTAAAATTTGATCAATGTGGGCGCCACGGTGGCGTAGTGAGTAGCACGTTCGCCTCACAGCAAGAAGGTCGCTGGTTCGATCCCCGGCTGGGCCAGTTGGCATTTCTGTGTGGAGTTTGCATGTTCTCCCTGTGGTTGCGTGGGTTTCCTCCGGGTGCTCCGGTTTCCCCCACAGTCCAAAGATATGCAGTACAGGTAAATTGGGTAAGCTAAATTGTCCATAGTGTATGTGTGTGAATGAGAATGTATGGATGTGTTTCCCAGAGATGGGTTGTGGCTGGAAGGGCATCCGCTGCGTAAAACAAATGCTGGATAAGTTGGCGGTTCATTCCGCTGTGGCGACCCCGGATCAATAAAGGGACTAAGCCGAAAAGAAAATGAATGAATGAATGAATGAATTTGATCAATTACCCTTTCCAGCCAAAAAATAGACACTGAATTGATTTATGTTTGCTATCTGGATAAATTTGAACTTTGCCACAGAGATGAATCACTAATTGTGGATCACTTTAAGCTGTCAGAATATGACACAGTTTTTTTTTTTTTTTTTTTTTTACATTTTATTTAAATGTAAAAATCTGCTAAAAGTCACAATGAAATAGAAAACACTGCATCACAAGCAATATGATAATTGAATGATAGACAGGGGGTCTATTCAGTGAAATTATTAACACATTTGTGATTTGATATCTAGCAAATTCTTGTCATCAAATCAACTCCTCAACAACTCGTGTGTTTTTACAAACATAAAAGCAAATGAACAACATTGTGCTGTTTTCTCTGTATTTAATTCTCAAATGAGGACTTTTTTTTACAGTTATGCTAAAAAATTTACTGCATAGTCACTAATACAACTAATCTAAACAGCATGATCACAGTTAGTGTTACTGTGTTCATAATTATGATAACGAAAATACAATAATATTATAGGAAATAACAGTAAATTTTGAACATGCATTTGGAGGCTGATGAAACCAGTCTTGACCATCTTATGTTAAAAATAAACCGACTCTGTTTGGCCTTGACAATGTCATGTGTTTTAATTTCTGTATCAAGTATACAGATGGGGATACAGTCCTATCTCCATATGTAGTCAAAAGTAAATTCAAAGGACAATTCGGTGGTTCTTTTTCCACCACGTACTCGCCAGTTCCTTGTCAAGGTGATATCAAGTAGATTCTATGCAGTGATTAAACGCAAATGACTCTAGGGTGACCCCTCTTGGGAGGCACTGAGAACTGCCACTGACAGTGGGAACTATCCAAGGTTCTGAAAAGATTGACTTCATGAGCAAATGATGGATTCAGAGTCTAACCGAGTCAGTGAAAAACACATAAAGCAAATAAAAAATGTAATATCTGGGGATGATGCATCACCTCCGTGGTGGATCCTAAAAGAGCGATTCCTGCAAGAGACGAGTTCAGACTTCATTTGTACAGATTACTCTCATAAGATTTTAAATAGAATTGGAATTAATTATTTAGAGAGCTCCATAATAGCAAAAGACATGGCAAAGACGTATTACGGTGATGTCTGAGGAGTATTACGAGACTGGAGAGAGATGTGGGAAATAAAGACGCAAAGACTGCCATTGCTGAAAACAGGTATTAACCTTTGTGTCAAGTGACATGGGATGTTGATGCAAATTTATGTACATATTTTTTTATATACAGCAATTATTTTAAGTCTTTGCATCTGATTAAACAAGCTGTGACCGAACACACTGGGAATTTTCACAGTAGGTCTGTCACATTTGTTTATGTCTGAGCATTCTAAAACTATTTTAAATGTTCTGTACTTTACATAAATCTGATACAAATTAAGTCACAATATAAATATTACATGAAGAATTGTTGCCTTGGCAACTAACTGAAATAAATAGGTTTAAACTGAAGTATTATACAATTATGCTAGAAATAAAACTGCAAATGAGCTAAAACATGTAAATTTCCTGAATATTTAATCGCCCTCAAGTGCTTTCTTTAATCTGTTGAACACAAAAGATGATATTTGAAAGAAAGCTGGAAACCGGTAACAATTGACATTCATAGAGGGTAAAACTAATTCAATTGAAGTCTATGGTTACAGGTTTCTGACATTCTTTAAAATATATATAAAAAAACTATCACTTTAAAATCTTTGAAAAGATTTAAAATATCAATAAATACAGATAAAAGTATATAAATAATATGAAAACACAGTGGTAAACAAAATATTTTAGTGATTTACAGTTATATGACAGCAACTGATTCATTGAAGTATTCAAAATGAAGGAGTGAGTCATTGAATCATTCAGTCAACAGTGACTCATTCAAATAAGGTAAACATTTGCAGCAACATTGAGTATGCTCCACATTTAACTCTATTTTTAACCTTAAATTACTGCTGCCTCCACATTTTGTAAAGCCACGAGCCATTGCACAAGCAGCATTTATCACTTTAAAAACAAAAGCTTTGAACAGAACCGTAAACAGAATGACCATACACTGTTGTTGCTTCAGCTGATGCATTAAGATCCTGCTGGCGGAGTAATTAAAGATTGCAATCCGAAACTGTAGATATCTCTGGTAAACCTCTGCGAGACTGTATACATCATCCATAATACACTGGCAGCACTCCTGCTTGAGGCATCACAGAGAACTCAACTCTTTCCTCTCATGTCTGCTCCGTGCTGGATGTTTAGACTTGCAGATGCGTTGATAAAAGAGTGAAGAAGCTTTCACCTAGAGCAAATTTACTCAACAGAATGTATCCCCAGAAATGCAACTAGCCAAACGATTGGAATGAATGAGCGCAAATGGTTTTTCCAATCTATCAGCTGTGCAGGTAAATTAGGTTTCAGGAAGACTGGGGAAATAATATGGCATTTTAAACCACCTCTATTTTTTTTTCAGAGCAACTAAAACGATTATCAGAAATGCCCCAGGGCTTTGGCGAAATTGACATTTAACTAAGAAAAAAATGAGGAATAAAATGAGTGAAAGAATGAGTAGTGGGTTGGAATTTTAAATGGCTTTCTGAAAGTTTTCTTTCTCCATTGTGGTTAAACTGCAATCTCAAAGACTGATTTTTAGTTTGTGGAACAATGCTTACAATTAACTAGCTGTTAACAGTGATTTTTCCCTTAAATAACTCATAATTTCATGCTTATTAATAGTCAGTAAGGTATTTGATGTTAATTGCAAAGTACACAGCAAATTCATTAGTGTTAAATTTCGAGTGTTGCGGTAATTCAGAGTAAAGTGTTATATATAGTTAGATAAAGATAAAATAACCCTCTCAGTGTTAGAAGCTGATTTGCCTCCTTGTCATACAGTCACATGTATCTAACGCTAATACAGTGTTGACTACTACATCCGGGAATTTATGCAGCAATATCCCTGGAGGATTTTTCCAGACGCCATTTTCTTCTGCCATGGTAGGTTACATTTATATGTGCTTTCCCCCCCTCAAGAGTGCCTTAGCCCTGGTGAATAAAACAAGACCCCTCTTCTCTCCCCCACCTCACCACTCATCAACCCCAAATTACTATAAATTCTGAGTACTCAGGTGAGTGGGTCTGACAAACCACCTGTAGAAAACACACTCATTCATCTCACTGACACATTAACTGACACAAACTCTGTGCATTTATGAAGTGTGCTTCACAAGGACGATTGGGCTTGACAAACCACCTGCAGAAACGCTCTCTCTTAAAAAAAAAAAACTCTAGCATTATTCTAGCACTACATTCTCTGAGCACAAGCAAGTCCCTTTGTATAACTAGAATTTCTTGTGTGTATTACCTTTTACCGTTTGTATACCTCCTTAATTGTAAGTCGCTCAATTCTAAAAGTGTCTGTTAAATGACTAAATGTAATGTAAATTTAAATACTATGAAATAGTCAACATCCATGCTATTAAGCAACCAGCAAATAGCAAGAATTGGTCCTCAAAATTAAGTATTAGCAGACTGACACAGCTCCTACAAAATTAGTTTCTTGGATGACTGTATACGTGCATAATGCTTTATAAACCAGATCTTAAAGGAATAGTTAAAAATGGAGATTTACTTACTAGCTACTCACTCTTGTGTGATTTCAAACCTTTAAAAGTTAATTTTTTTTCGCAGCATAGGGTCATTCTGAAAACGTACCACTATATACATTTCTGGAGATCTCGAATTATGTAGCCAGAAGTACGTATGGCTGCATTTCGTCTTTAAAACGAATGCTACGAGGCAGTATGATACCATTCCACTTTGTGCTTACCAGCTGAATGTTTACCTCCGTGTGGATGGCCATCCCATTGTTAAGTGTTTGTCTTGTGGCTTGCTGCGTACGTCGACAGACACGGAAAGGAATTGAACTCGACGAAGGGGTTCAGTCCGGTGAAGAACTGTTCCAGAAAGCAGGTAAGACAAAAACAAAAGCCAAACTATCAAATAAAGAAGTAAATAAAAGGGTGAGAATGTGGTAAAATCTGAAAAAGTGGTAAAAATCAGGGGCTTTCCTTTTTTTCCCCTGTCATTTGGATTTAGGGAAGTGGGTGGACGTATTTGGCACTCTTCAGAAATGTATAGAGGGGCACGTTTTTGGAATGAGCCAAATAATATATTTTGAAGAAAGCTGAAAACTTGTAACCATTGACTTCCATAGTATGAAAAACAAATACTATGGCAGTCAGAATGTCAGTTACTTCAGAATATCTTCTTTTGAAGTTTAACAGAACAAATGAAGTCAAACAGATTTTAAACCAGTGAAGGGTGATTAAATGATGACATATTTTTTAATTTTTGGATGAACGTCTCTTTAATCTATTCATTATATTAAGTGCATTTCTTAAGTCCCATCTACATTATTTGTATCACAAATTGTGTGGTATTTTACGTGTTTGAATTCTTTCTCTACAGGCAAGAGTTATGTACTCTCTTGTCTTCCATTGAACCTAGGTAGTGGTCTCAGGAGAGGTGGAAATGAGAAGACCTTCAGTTCATGGCTGAACACTCATTAAAAGCTTTTCCAGTCAACCTGGGCACATGGGGAGTCCACAGTACACACACTCTCTCTAACCGCAGCTCTCTTCACCTGAGGGGAAAACTTAGGTAGGGCATGAGCCACCATCAGAAATGAAAATGTTTGATCTTTTGAATACACTCTGCATGTGAAGTGGTAGTTTTTACAGGATTTAGTACACATACGGTTAGTGCATGAGAAGAAACGGAAAGGTAATTTTCAGGGACAACCGTGGAAAAAAGAAAATTAATATGGAGTGAAAATGGTCTTACTTAAAATGGATTACTGCAGCTCAGAAAAAAATTGCATTTCAAATCAGTGTGGCTTTTTAAAATGTGCCATAATCATAGGAAATACTGTTCAATTCCGAGCGTGTACAAACAGCATGAGAATTTTTACAACGTTAGCGAAGCATTTGGTCATGTACTGTAAGTCTTTTGACCTATACTGAAAAAAAATTAGTCAATGATGATTCCTTAGATTTACTAAATGTTTTTGGTTGTAAACAATTTATTTGGGCTGAATTTAAACAAACAAATTAATTGAACATTAATAAATTCATTTATTTTTAAATTTAACCCATATATATTGTTTGCAACAGTTTTGCGGAACTCTTTTTTTGTCAGTGTATAAGCCACTTGCCTATGATAACCCAGGGTGCGAATTATACATTGACGATCGGGATGGTCAAGTTTTTCGATTATGTTCGGTAATTTGCCTTAGTGAACCAAGTTTATATATTTAATTCAATTACATGTAATTTATTAATCAAAATTATTATGTTTTCAGTGTTTTGAGGGATTCTGGGCGGTTCTCAATGACATTTGTGATTTTAAATGAACGGTGACTGCAATGTAAATTTAAATAGTAGATTTAACTACCTTAGAATTAAAATTAACACTCAGAGTTTATATGGGAATCACTATAAAAGTGTTAAGATAACACTTTTGAAAGAGTCCACCTGGATGACGCGACGGCAGCCATTTTGCGCCAGACCGCACATCACACACCAGCTGATTGGTGGAGAGGAGACAGAGTGATGAAGCCAATTGTGACATGGGGATGGTTAAAAGGCCATGATGGGCAGAGGCCAGTGGGCAGATTTGGCCAGGATGCCGAGGGTTAAACCCCTACTCTTTTTCGAAGAACATCCTGGGATTTTTAACGACCACAGAGAGTCGGGACCTCGGTTTAACGTCTCATCCGAAAGACGGCGCTCACTGAGCAGTATAGAGTCCCCGTCACTATACTGGGGCATTAGGACCCACACAGACCGCAAGTGGGGCACCCCCTGCTGGCCTCACTAACACCACTTCCGGCAGCAACCCAGCTTTCCCATGTGGTCTCCCATCCAGGTACTGACCGGGCGCAGCTCTGCCATGTGAGAGTTGCAGAGAGCTAGCTGCCAGCTAGCAGCATAACTTCAGTCTTGCTTCAAACGCCTTTTTTAAAGAAACATGTTTTGTGAACACTGTATGTTGCTCTAGATTTGCTGGTTTCAAAATTAACATTTTTAGGCACGTCCATGCTTTAACAATGGTATGAACCATTATAGGGGTGGTTAAATGTAGCCTATAATTAAGTTATCTATTATTTTAATTATTAACATTATTTAAGACACAGATAAGAGCAAACTATTTAATGACTATTAAAGGACATACATCCACCCCCTCCTCATACATCTTGTTTTAATGTCCTTCAGGGGGGATCAAGCGTTAATTAGGGGGGATCAGACCCCCCCCCCCCCCCCAACCGCACCCTGTAATGATAACCACCCTAAAAAACAACATTCATCAAAACAGGCCTTTCAAAAATTAAATTCGCCAATAAACAATGACAAATTACTGGTATAGCTATGCTTTTGGGGACATTATATCCCCACAATGGGGATGCAAATATTACTTGTAAAAAGACAATTAGTAATTTTACCAAAAATTGTAATTTTCAACCAAATAAATATAAAAAATAATATCAACTAATATTATTAACTAAGATATTTTTATCAAAGAGTGCCAAATGCAAATATGATTACAAACCACAAAGAAAAAAAAATCCCAGCACTGTTGTTTTTGTTATTGTCATTCATTTTTAATGCGCCTAAGGCACAGGACAGCAGCTGTCCACCTTGGGAAAAGTCTTGTCATTGGATTAAGATAATGATATTATGAATAATAAATGAGAAGGATGTTTGGACAAAATTATACTGTGTGTTCATACAGGGATTCCTCAGTCTGATAGATAAGACGAAAAAAATTAATGGATTAAAAACGACCAATAGTGCACACTTAATTCAAATTCGGATATTACCATTTAAAACGTCAAAATGTCAAACATAAAATTCGCCAGCATAGTATTTAGACCATTGGCGAATAAATGCCTTATCATAGGTCAAGATTAATTGCTTGAGTAGTGACGTAGCAGCCTGATCCTGTGGGTTTTAACTCGCGCAACGCGCAGACACACAGATCGCGTTCATACCTCGTGCGCTCTGGCTGCGTCTCGCGCTTCTGGGAGTTCACTAGCGAGACTTCAGTGCATCGTCGCTCAAGGACAGATAAAGCAAGAGAGTTGGTGTTTTTCTAGACTAACAGAGGAAGAATCAGGTCATCGCGTTCTGGTCGAAGTGTTGGGCTCATCATGAAGATGCGCGCGATAACAGCGATGCTTCTCCTGGTGCTCTCCGGGCAGTGCGGCATCCTGGCTGGGAAAGGTAAGGCAGAGCGGACAACTTGGAATGTCAGCGCGTGGAAAGAAACGCCTGGAGCTCAGTCAGTTAGAGCAGTATTGTAGATCACATGCAATCAATGACTATCAGTTTGTGTGCATCAGAGCGTCAGTGACAGGTGGAGAGTCTTTTACATCTGGTTGGCAACGCAGATGTTCTTGTAGTACAAGTTTGTCTTTCCTTTTCCCGTTTTCTTAAAAATGAACCTTCATTTAACTTCAGTGCATTCGTCGGCTTTTTATGAAGATGTATAGATGTTTGCATCAATGTACGCGTAATTCTAACCATATTTATGTTTTCTCGACACGAGCCGTATTACAGCTATTTTCCTTCATCAATATTTCATTGACCTTTAAGGCACGTTTCTACCCATTTGATCAGTTCTGTACAATGACTGCATATTGCTGAAGACTTCAAGAGCATTAAGCATAGATTTCCGTTGCTCATATGGAAAAAAAAACCTGTTAATGTATTTTGGGAGCATAAACATTGAGATAAGAGATCTAATTGTGTCTCTGGGGCAGTGATGAATATGGAGCAGCTCAGTTATTTGTTAGTGCACAAGTGGAATGCTTTAGATGATGTGTGATAAATTACAGTCAGATTGGATCATGCAGGCTGGCAATGAAAGGCTGAGAGTGTCATTTCAGGTTGGCAATGAATCTTCCCTTATCGAATACCCATCTATCCATTAAGAGCTGAACTTGTTTTTCTGTTTTATCTTATTTTTTACCATCAGTGTGAGTTTAGCACACAACGATAAGCCATCTTTTTGGACAGCCAAATGTGAAGAAAAATGGGCTTTTATTGTTTTATGCAAGTATTTTACAACTAGAATTTTTAATTGGTGATAATAAGGAAATTATTTTTTTTTTTTAAATGAAATGTTGATGTTATGAATCTGGTAGGTGCCTTAGGGCACCAGATAATGATTTGTTTGTTGACGTTGGTATTTGGTTGCTAAGATGTTCTGATTGGTTCTAGGGAGTGTCTTTGAAGTAATAAAATCCAAGGTGCTGTGACAATTTTGATATGGAATTTTTTTTGGAACATTTTGTCACCAGACAGGCGTATATCATACTTTATTATTATTGTTATTATTATTATTATTATATTTATTTTTAAATTGGTGTTAAGTGTTGGTATTATTGTCTTAAGTGTGTTAATTATGTGAAAGCATCCCATGTGTCAGAATGCTTTGCCCCAAAGTGATTAATAAATGTTTAAAGTAAATTAAAACTATTTAATTTTAAAAATCTCCTCAGTAAGTTTTATTTGTTATATCTGCAACAAAAAATAGGACATGTAGTTATTCTTTCATCCTAAAACAAAGTGCATAAAAATGCATATTATAACAGTAGTGATGCTTTGCTAAATCACAACCCAACAGTAAAGTTTCCCAGCATGAACCTTAATATATTTCCCCTCATCAATATTTACTTGACCTTTATGGCATATTTCTAGCGATTTATCATCTTGATCAGTTTAAATTACAACACTTGTAGTAGCTGCATCTCTTTTTAATCTTCTCCATAAGGATCAATGAGGTGTTCAATAGGCACATACTCCTTAAGACTTCAAGAGTGTAAAGTAGTGGATTTTTCCTGTGCTCCCATGGAAAAAAGCCGCTAATGTGTTTGTAGGAACACAAACATTGAGATAAGAGATCTAATTGTGTCTCTGGGGCAGTGATGAATATGGAACAGTTCAATTATTCGTCAGCGCACAAGTGGAATGTCTGTCAGTAGGCCTACCTGCATGCGTGCCCTGATTTACTTTCCTTAGAAGTAACTCCTTGCTTGAGATTGGGCTCTTTCGGTGTAACAGATTGGCGAATCAGGGAATCGGAACCTTGAATATTTGCATATCAATTTTCTGGATTCCAGCGCTCCATAAAATTTTGAACGCGGTGAAAAATGAGTTGAAAATTAAACTCCTTTATGCATGAGGAGTTGCACAAGGTGAGCGTGGCATTAGAAAAGAAGGAAGAGAATAGAAATATGAGGCAGAATTGCGAATATAAACCAATCATTAAATCTAAGCTGCTCACGTTATGACTCAACACTTTTGTAGATATGATATGACATTTGAATACCATCCAAACCTTGTGATATGTCTGGCGCATTGCTTTCAAAACTCTGTCTTCAAAATAAAAAAAGGAGAAGGATTTCATCAAAATTTCATCAGAATGCTATTGTAATATTGAATTCACATGTGGCCTGGCTTATCTCTGAATGCAAAACAGTTTATTTTGGAGGTGCTCACATCAACGTATTATAATGGCAGTGTAAAAACGTAGCTTTCGTGAACATCATTCTATACACAAGGTTGTGTATAATTGTATTTTCTGGTCGCACATATAAGCTTTTTCAGTGTGTGTTTTGGAACTAAAGCAATGACCTTGGGGTAGTTGGGGCTATGCATTACCAGATGGATTTTGTAAGATGTATAGCTTGACGACTTTTAATACAGAACAGACAGCTTTGATGTCGGCAAGGCCATTGTTGTGTCTCAGTATTGGAGAGTATTTCCAAAACTCTGAGTCTTTCAGTGAAAGAGAGATTGCGAGTTTTGCTTTTGCATGCTGGAGTACACAAGAAAGGGATAAAGGAGAAAGACAGCAGTGACAAATAAGGGTAGGTCTGTAAAAGCAGGCTGAGATTTATGCTGGCCTTTTCACAGAAAGCACAGCGTTATCCCAGAGCTAAATAAATTGGGTTGCTGATCTGGAATAGATGCATAACTTAGGCTTTCGTGCTGCGACCTAAGAACATCAAGCTTTGGGGGGAAAGAAAAAGGCGTTTTCTCTCTCTCTTTCGCTTTTTTTTGTTGTGCTGCTGTTGTTCGGGGAGCCAAGAAACACTGAAAACACTCCGCTAAGTGGACCACAGCTGTTAGATCTGTCTTTAGTCTTTTGTTTCCAGAGATCTAGCTTTCTTTTTGTCTTTGTCACAATGTGGCTTCTCAAGGAGCATGCCAGTCTTCAAGCCAGAATGCCGTGCAAATGCTCAACTTAATTTAAACGTTAATTACCCAGCATGCATCATTAGCGTCGGCGTGATGAGCGGCAGGGAGGGATGAGGGGGGAAAGAAAGGGAGGGAAGGACAGGAAAGAGCTGCGTTTGGAGGTAAGATGGGCCCTGTCACTGCCGCTCTCTCGCCAGCTGGTCAGATGGCACCAGTCTCTCCCAGGGGTCAGATCTGGCCAATCTGCACAGAAATAACACTGGATGCTGTTCCGCGCACACACTCGCACAGCTGTAGTTCCGCCTGGATGTGTTTCTGAATCATGAAGCTCTGAACATGTATGCACATGGACATTAAAGGATATAGTTCACCCACCAGAAAATGATTCTTTCATCATTTAATCACACTTATGTCTTTTCAGAGCAGTGTTTGGAGTACAAAAGAAGATTTTTTTTGGAAAAGTGCCTCAATTTCCAAATTTTGCACAAAAACAATCTCAATATGTTTTCTGTTTCATTGGAGACAGACATTTAAATAGGTTTGGAATGGCATTGTATTTTGTAAAAATATATATACATTTAAAAAGGCGGCAATACCAAAGCTCCAAAAATGGCAATTTATTAAATTAAAAAGGCCGATACAGGGCGTACAGCTTTTTTAATTCAATAAATTGGCATTTTTTTCACCCATTTAAAGTGATGTGCTTGCTTTTGTGCAGTCTTACATTGTAAAAAAATATCAAATATTAAAAATAAATTCCCTATTCAGAGTTTTTTTTTGTTTATTCATGGTTATGAATCGCCTTATCGGACTTTTTAATGTTGAAAATTCAACTCTGCAGTGTTACAGAGTGAATTTTATTTTAGACATTTGAGTAGTTTGAAACAAACTATTTAAGAAATAATATACAGAGAATAAGTGACATGGTGGCACAGTAGGTAGAGCTGTCGCCTCACAGCAAGAAGGTCGCAGGTTCGAGCCTCGGCTGGGTCAGTTGGCATTTCTGTGTGGAGTTTGCATGTTCTCCCCGTGTCCGCGTGGGTTTCCTCCAGGTGCTCCGGTTTCCCCCACTGTCCAAAAAAATACGGTACAGGTGAATGGGGTAAGCTAAATTAGCCCTAGTGTATGTGTGTGAATGAGAATGTGTGGATGTTTCCCAGAGATGGGTTGTGGCTGGAAGGGCATCCGCTGTGTAAAACAAATGCTGGATAAGTTGGCGGTTCATTTCGCTGTGCCGACCCCAGATTAATAAAGGGACTAAGCCAAATGAATACAGAGAATAACTTTGTTCAACAGATACTTCTGGCAGTTTATCACCAGTTTTTGTGCCGTAATTTACAACACTTGCCCAGACAATATATCACTTCTAAAAAGCTATTAAAAATGTCAATAGCTCACTTTTCAAACTTTTCAACATTAAAAGTTGTTGAGAAAAGATCATGGTCCCATGATAGAATTCAAAAGCATAAAAAATAATCACAAAATATGCAAAACAGTTAATTTACAGATCTTTTTTTTTACAGTGTAAGTCACATCAGAATTGTAAACTAACTCTTTAACTTTTTTACATGCAGCGTCATATTTACACATGAATGTTCCCGCCCACATATAGAGTGTATTTTCTCTTCTCTGTGCTACTGATTGCTTGGTGCTGGCGGTGAAGCACTGGGACCCTGCTCATATTTGCTGACCGTCTCTGAGAAGTGGGCTAGTCCCTGAGATTCAGTCTCAATTAAATTGCTCCAGCTCCAGAGAGAGGGATTCTAGGACGTTGTCCTCCAGCTTTCCATCTAATTGCCTGCACAGGGTGCCAGTGAGCTGACAACTGGCTATTGGGTGAACAGGGAGCTCATGGTGATGGTGCACGTGTGTGTGTAGGCGTTTGCATGACCATATGTTACAGAGCGATGGATCACGAGTGTTCTTCTGTATGATGCATGTCTTTCTTTGGAAGTGAATGGATGTAATCACTGTGTTTACAATGGCGCACTACAAGATGGATTACTTCCAGCAGACCGCAAGACAGAATCCGCCTCTCCGGGTAAGAGATTGAATGTAGCATAGTCAGAAAGCACTGGAATTTTGTCCTCTATTTTCCCAAACATTCTCAGCAGTTTTGAAAACCCAGAGAAGTCGTCTCTGAAACATCCTTGCCACGTTGTTATTAAACAAGACTTGCTGTCAAGGCCTTGCAGTGCTGTCACTCACTGACCTCGGGATTTGTGTTGCACTGAATGCGCTGTGCTGAAAAGAAGCTAACCGCATGGAAGCAGCGAATATAACTCATTGCTGTCCTCCTTTAGGTACACCTTACCTTAGCACCTTTTTTAAGGGCAAAATCTCCCCAGTATATGCTTCTCTGACCTTTTGCTGTTGTTTTGCAGTGCTATACTCTGTTTCATTGAAGTGTTCTCTAAACCTGGTCTCAGTCAGTTTGCCATTTGCACGACTTGGAGTAAAGTCATTGTCTGATGACCTGCAGTGATTGGATCATGCTGCAAGCTGCTGGCAGCGCACTCGGCATCCTGGAGAGAAGCAGCATACATCTCATCTTTCGGCTTGATCTGCCGAAATACTTTCTCTGACCTTCCGTGGTGACAGGACCATTGAAAGAGTGAGCCAATCTGTGGCTTTAATAGAACTCGAAGCTGGGTATGAAGCACTGCCAAGACTTCATTGCGAAAGTCTAGATCAGCAAGGCCACTCGTAGATTAGTCTTGGACAATCTGACTTGATATTTGCAACATGGATCATAGCTTGCCATTTTTTTCTCAACATGTCTGTAATTTCCAAGTAATACCAAAGGTTTCATTAATATTTTAGTTGTGTTTGATTAAGGGTTGAAACAAAACTACTGTATACTGGACCACAAGTTCCAAAATTTCACTCCACGATGAACTATTTTCAGTACTGGAAAGCCAGTTTACTATTGAATATAGCTCTAAACCCAAGCAAATACACCCCAACAAGCCAATCACAGCGTTTACAATTACAGTGAATTACAAAAGGATGGATTTACTGGCATTGAAGAGCCCAAATTGTGAGAGTTATCATCTTGTTCTCCTAGATGTTAGTCTAAGGCAACCATATTATTCTGTATTCCCTATTAGGGAAATTGAGATTGGGGATGTCCTAAATCAGGGATTTGTTCCTGGAGATCTACCTTCCTACAGAGTTCAGCTTCAACCCTGATCAAACACACCTTATCCAATTAATCAGGACCAGAACAGCACTTTACAATTACAGGCAGGTGTGTTTGATATGGGTTGCAACTGAAATATGCGGGAAGGTAGATTTCCAAGAACAGGGTTGATCACCCCTGTCCTGAATAAAGTCGGCTCTTGCCCTTGAAGATAGTTGGAGCATTTAATACAATGTCTGTAGAATCAGTACGTATTTGATTTTTGATTTAGCTTCATTTTCTTTCAGCTTAGTCCCTTTATTCATCAGGGGTTGCCACCGTGGAATGAACCGCCAACTTATCCAGCATATGTTTTACACAGCAGATGCCCTTCCAGCTGCAACCCAGTACTGGGAAACATCCGTACACACTCATTCACTATGGCCAATTTAGTTAATTCAATTCCCCTCTATGTGTTTGGACTGTGGGGGAAACCGGAGCACCCAAAGGAAACTCAGGCGAACACGGGGAGAACGTGCAAACTCTACACAGAGATGCCAGCTGGCCCAACTCGAACCGTTGACCTTCTTGCTGTGAGGTGACAGTGCAAACCAATGAGCCACCGTGTCTCCCGCCATATTTGATATATTTACATATTTTTCAGTCTAGAAACATATTGTTACATTTTGGAATGTGATACATTTTTTCTTCTCCCTCTCCCTCTCCACCTACTGCTACTGTTTTGCTTGCCAAAATCTCACAAAAATAGGTTTAGATGGTTGTTGGACAAGGGTGCACAAAATGACTGAGCGGATTATTGATTTACCGTAACAGAGAGACACCCTACCAAGCTGAATGTGACTTTTAGCTAGCTAACCAGTAGCCTGGAAGTGATTAATTATCTTTTCTTTTGGAATTACATCCTGTTATTATTGCAATACCTTTTGTAAAATGCAATGCATCATCTACATACCATAACTTTTGTCAAGCCTGGAGGGCCGGTGTCCTGCATATTTTATTTCCAACCCCAATTAAACACACCTGAACCAGTTGATCAAGCTCTTTCTTGGGCTGTGTTCGAAATCACATACTTTCATACTGTATAGTACGACAAAAACAGTATACGAGCCGAGTAGTATGTCTGAATCCATAGAACTCGAAAAACAGTATACGAGAAGTACCCGGATGACTCCGGCCAGATTCTGAAGTGCGCATCTGATGGACGTTATGCTATCCCATGATGCACCGCGAGAGAATTCATGAATGGGATTGAAGCATCAGTTGGTGGATGTAGTGCATCCGAGTTCCATTCATACTACTTGCATTCATTGTATAGAATGTACTTTTCTAAAGGTCGAGTAGGACATTTGAATTCAAATGCAGTACCTACTGAGTAGTAGGTGATTTTGGACGCAGGCTAGGAATACTAGAAACTTCCAGACAGGTGTGTTGAAGGAAGTTGGAGCTAAACTTTGCAGGACTTATTTCGACTAAACTTGTTTCGTCAATGCAGAAATTGTCCCTGTTGGCATTGTTGGGCTGCAGTGGAAGATATGGATAAATCTGACACTTTTACAAATATTGTTTCTTCAGCTTTTTCTAGCTATCAGTGAATGTGAAAACAAAAAGACGCATGCAATATCTGAAAGCTGAATAAATAAACAAACCTTCCAATTATATACTCTGTTAGGATAGAACAATATCTTGTTGAGATAAAACTGTTAAAAAAAACTGGAATCTTGAGAGTAAAAAAATAAATAAAATAAAAATTTAATACTGAGAAAATTGTCTTTAAAGTCATTCAAGAGTTCACACTTAGATATGCTTAGCATTTATAGCAGGTTTAGCATGCTGTCTTGGGAGAGAACCCTGAGCTCGGAGATACTTAAGCCTAAGGCTCCCGCCTGGTCAATAAGCATAGAAGGGGATCTGAGATCAGGTAGGTCTCGAGAGCTCCCCCTTGGAAAAGGAGGAGATGGGGTGGAAGCAGGGATTCTTCTAAAACAAAGATAGAGCAGTGAGAAAACGATCCATTTATTGTAAACTAGGATCACTCTGATTGGATTATTACTGATTACAGATGAGCAGCCAGTCGTGCTCTATCATATCACATGCTCCTCTCGAAATTAGTTTATGAAACTTCACTTCTAAGCAATGCACATTCCTAATCAAAAATTGAGTTGTGATATGAAGGTTTCAGATGCAAAAACCTCTAAATGCTGTCTAAAATTTTCTTCAAAACATTATTATCAGGCTCCTGTGTGTAGGCTCAGTAGATTCCATTTTAGTTTGCATTCTTTTCATGATCTTTAAAAGGAAGTAACTCAACATAAACATAGAAGTCTAAGAAAGATGCTGATTTTCCATGGAAATTTCAGATGGCACTTGGAGGTTTTTGCATCTGAGCTCTTCATATATTTAAAGTAGGACAATTTCAACGTATCTTCATGGATCATAATCGAAACAGCGCATTTTTGGCTGTTGCAACAAAACACATGCAGCATAAGAGTGGTTTTGTGGTCCAGGGTCACATTTAATCTCTTCTGTTTTTCTGGGTTGGATGGAACACTGTGCCGATCTGATACCAACAGAGCCTATTTTAATTGAGCAGTTGTTGGATATACTTGTAACATGCCGAGGGAACGCAAGAAGCAGGTGCTGCCCTTTGTGTTGTTTGGATGCTCCGAGAAAGCCATGAGTTTTATCTTTGGCTCATAAATGAGTTAGGAGGATGTTAATGTTGGTGGGTGCAGGAGACACCCGGCCTGTCAGACTGCAGGTGTTTGTTTTAGATAGGAGCAGCTGCAGCTCCGCCCCCTCCTTCCTCCCAGGTGGGAAAGCAACAAAGTCGGGGCGCGCTGGCTCCTGATCTTTTTCCTCTCATTCCACAAACACACATGGTGACTGTTGGGACTCAAACAGAGATAATGCGAATTCACTTTGCTGGGTAGTTTTAATTACAGCCAGGATCTGCACAGATCAGCGTAAAATAATAATGCAGGTGTGACGTCTCTCTGTGTTTCATTTGATGATTGTGTGTGTGACTGTGTGTGTGTGTGTGTGAATGTTTGAGTTGTTGGCTCTAGGAGTGCACACTGGCACAAAGAGAGATGAAAAAGAGACAGCCACTATCCGTCTGAATGTTTTCATACGTGTGGCGCCTGTCATATGACTGTGCTGACTGAAGCTGAAATCAATAGTGCATGCCAAGGGCCTCTCGCCACCGCTGCAGGAATGAAAATGCTACGCTGTGCAACAAAGGCACAAGCATGGGTGTTTTTAGGGGTGCATTTGTAGGTTGTATATGATACATCTTTCTCCTTGGTGCTTGATTTTCCATGGAGTTGGAGGCTGTCCGCGAGCAATCCTATACTTCAATGGTAAACACTGCCACCCCGCTAGACCAGAGGAAGTGGAAGCTTGTCCTCATGAAAGAAGTTATTAATTTTCATAGTGCTTCCTGCAGTCAAAGGCGCTATCATTTCTATCTCGCCTGCAGTGATACACTTGATTCACTTTAAGTATGTCCGTTAGAATAAGGCTTTTCTCCATCAGATACTGTAGAAGGAAAAAAAGAGAAAGATTGAGAAGATAAAAGGAGAAAAAAACGCTGAAGATTCTCAAAATCTCAGCTGAAAATGGCACTGCCAGTCACCTGACCTCAGGACTTCCAATAACAACCTCAATCTAGTTCCCTCTCACTATCCCGCTCTTTGTTCTTCTGTGTTTGTTTGCTGTGTGTTTGGATGCCGTGCATTTTTCTGTTCATTTTTTTGTAGCAGTAATAAGGGGGTTTGTAGAATGCAATAGAGCTGACTTGTTAAAGTGTTTTTTGACAAGTAAATAATACTATTTGGTCGACATGGTTACAGTGTGTTTTTAGGAACTGGATCATAAACCTTTGATTGAAATTGCAACATGGGGCCTCTGAATGTGAGTGAATCAACCAGTGCCATTAAAGTGTAGTAAATAAAGACTTAATTTGATATGATTTAGTTTATTTAAAATATATATATATCATACATATAATATCTTTAACAAAAATATACATTTCAATGTGGTCAAAAATGGAGCAGGATGAAGCACAAGCTTATTATTTTCCCACCCCATTACCACACACATCATTCGTCTATTACTTAAACTTATTTCTTTTTTTTTTTTTTTTACATATCTCTTCTTTTTACATTGGACATATTTTATCCTTTTGGCATCTTTAACATACTACATGTTTGATTCCATTTATACATTTGCATTTTATAACACTTAAAAAATAATAATAATAAAAAATAAAAAATAAATAAATAATAAAAACCTAGTACTGCAAATAGCCATTAATTTAAATTTCATCAAACCTTCCTCATTTTATCCTTTTTCGATCACCTTCATCATTATATGCCTTTTTAATAATATATATTTATACAATTTTTTAAAATTGATTAATATCCTGACATTGTTTGATACATTGTTCTAGACTATTCCATAATTTTACACCACATACAGACATACACCAGCTTTTTAAAGTTGTCCTTGTTTTCAACCTCCTAAAATTGAGTTCTTCTCTCAGATTATGTCTTTCTTCAAAGAACTTTTGTATGCATTGCGGAAGTAATTTATTCCTGGCTTTAAACCTAAATTGTGCTGTTTTAAATTCAACCAAATCATTGAACTTAAGTATCTTCAATTTAAAGAATAAAGGATTTGTATGCTCCAAATACCCCACATTTCTATCAGTCTAATTACTTTTTTCTGTATTGTACATAAAGATTATAAATTAGATTTATGTGTTCCCCCAAATTTCAACCCAATAACTCATATATGCCATCATAAGTGTGTTAAATAATACATGCATTGATTTATTATCCAGGATAAATATTATACACTATTGCTATTTTCTTGACAAATTTTGAAATCCCATTATTTGCGGTTTCCAGCTAATTATGATCTAATATATCACCAAGAAACCTAATTGCATATACTCTTTCTATAACTTCACTATCATTTTGTAAATCTATATTATGACTACTTTTTAATTTCCCAAATAACATAACCTTTGTTTTACTTATAAGGCTTAGTTGTTGTTGTGCGTCTTCCAACAGTTTTAACTTATTGTAACTCCAGAACTCCATGACATTATGAGGATTACATTCAGAATGGTCTTTGACATTTTTGGGAGACGTGGCATTTCGCTGAACATGAGACACCCTGAGACTGGCTAGCATAGGCTGCTGAGTGTGCTGTTTGATGCAAATACTGCAGGCAATGGACAACTGTCTACAATGAATGATTTCTTTATTGTGGCAACAAAAACATGCAAAACAGAGCTTTTGAATCACGAGCAGCATGACTGAAGAATAAAGTGGCCATTTTTATTTTAATATGCAGTTCATACTATTAATCTATTAGCTAAGACTTATTAGCTCAATCATTAGCTGCTTATTAATAGTTAGTAAGATAGTAGTTGGGTTTAGGTGTTAGGTAGGTTTAGGGAGGAAGAATATGATTGGTACTAATGAACACTTGATATCTTAATAATAGGCAGGTAACAAGCCAGTACGTAATGGTTTGTTATTTAAACTAAAGTGTTTCTGAAAAAGGTTTGAATGTGATGGCTATGAGCTGTCCTTACAGGTTACTTTCTAAAATGATAATTAACATTTCATTGCCTGATAAATAACATTTATAATTGACAACTTTCATCGCCCCCTTAAATAATATTAATAATAATAATAATAATAATAATAATAATAATAATAATAATAATAGTGATGATGATGATGATGTTAATAATAATTTTTCAGGACACTCAAAGCTCTTTACACATGTTTTGGGGAGTCTCATTATCCACCACCGATGTTCAGCATCCACCTGAATGACGTGACAGCAGCCTCATTGCTCAAGACCACACACCAGCTGATTGGTGGAGAGGAGACAGAGTGATGAAGCCATTTATGATATGGGGATGATAAGGAGGTCACGATGGACAAAGGCCATTTGGGCAAATTTGGCCAGTATGCTGGGATTAAACCCCTACTCTTTATCGATGGACATCTTGGGATTTGAGACAACAGAGAGTCAGGACTTTGGTCTTAAAGGAGAAAGTTTCGACAATCAATTGAGAAAGCTTTACAAAATCGCAAAGTTTAAGTAACACAATGCATGACAGATTATTTTATACTATTATAAACACATACATAAATGCATTCCAACACCTTTCCAAGCATAAAAGACAAACAAATGTGAGCAATGCAGCATGATTTATAAGTAAATGATTCTTATGAGAATTTAATGAATCATAACAAAAGACTCTCAAACTTGATGATTATTAATAGTATTTGAATCAGTTCGAGAAATCCTTCCGTTTCTGAATTTTTTAAATTTTTCTTTTAGATTTTTTTTTACATTTCTTTGTATTGTTTGACATATGAACTACCATTAAATAATGATTTAATTCCTCCTTTTTATTACACCGTAATGTCTTGCATACAGTATAGATATTATTCCTACTGAAATCTCTTTTCTGCAATGTCTACCTACCAAAAAAAAACTAAAAAACATTTGCAGTATTTATGTATTGAAGGGTTGATGCACAGGGTTGTGTTGGAACACTTTATATATATTTAATGAAATGCTGTGCAAAATGCAACATTTAAGATCCTGATCTCAGAGTTGCTTCTCTTTTCTGGCCACTCCAGCACATTTTTCATGTTCTTATGGAACACGAGGGCTACAATGGAGAAAGGGAGAGATCTAAAGCGTTCGAGTGAAGCCCAGGGCTTGGCCGAAGGGTTGTAAGTCACTCTGAATGACATCTCAACAGAAGCTGATGATCTGTTAGTGAAATATGGAGAGGGGCGATGTGAACCCTCTGGACCCCTCACATATGCCAGGCTTGAGTTATTGCTGACCTTACAGGTTTTTATCTACACTGTGTCGGAGCGAAATGCTGACCGACCGTTTATTTGGACTTATTTGTACATATTACCAGTGTGCGCTGAAGAGACCGATGGATATTAGTATTCATGTTGGGATATTAAAGAAATTTAATGAGCAGCGCTGTTCTGTTTACAACTCAACGACCCATGAGCAAATAACTTAGAAGTGTGAGAGGCTCATGTAAACAAATAAGAGCAAATAAATAATACACATTTCTTTGAAAATACTGTGGAAAAGGTGGGAAGTACAGGATCCCATTGTATCCGAGATTTGCAATTGTGGTGAAACAATTTAGTGTCAAGAGTTATGTTACCAAGGCCAGTATTCTACATTTTTAATCAATGGTATTGGTTGGCAAGTGCACATACAGCTCTTCCTTTTACTCCAGTTCGAGCTCTGTGAAAAACTTATATACCCGTACTGTTAAAAAAATCTGTTAAAACAAATCCTGTTTCATTATCTAATGCAATGGTTGGGCAAATGACAACAGTATTTGATAAAAAAACAACAACTTCTATTTCATGCAATGCTAAATAGTTTAATGTATTACTATAGCCAAGATTTATTAAGGGATCGTTAACCCCAAAATGAAAATTACCTAATCATTTACACACCCTCATGTAGTTGGATGAGTTTCTTTATTTTGTTGAACACAAAAGGTGATATTTTGAAGAATGCTGGTGTAGCTGACACCCATAACCCAGGCTCATTTGATACGTACCCCTGTATACATTTATGGACAGCGTGAACGTACCCAGATGGTTTTGTTTTCATGACTCCACCAGCTGTGTATGTTTTTTTTATTTTTCTTTCAGATCTCAAATGTCTCTCGCGAGTGCCATTTGCACCTGCTGTTCTCACGTAAATCCACCAGAATCTGTTGTAGACTGACCGACCGATCATTTTGTGCCTTTTGTTTATGTTTTGCCTACTTTCTGGAACTGTTCTTCGCCAGACTCGAACCCTGTCGTCGCGGTCAACTCCACTCTGCATCAAAAGTCCGCCGTCGTACGTGGTGAGCCACTGGGCACACTGTAAACGGTGAAAAAAAGCCATCAGCTGCTAGCGCAAAAAGAAGCAGAAGCCATCATACCGGCCCGTAGCATTCGTTTAGAGGAAATGCAGCCATACGTAGCTCTGGCTACATAATTTGTGCTCTTCAGAAATGTATATGGGGTGCGTTTTCACAATGAGCCTGTGTTGGACACCCATCAACTTCAACAGTAGAAAAAAAATACAATGAAAGTCAGTGGATCCCAGCAAATAATTTAAAAATGATCTTCTTTTGTGTTCAACAGAAGAAACCTTGAAGTGAAGGGTGAGTAAATTATCTATTATTTATTTTTGGGTGAACTCTCTCCATCAAATAAAATCAATATTAGTCAAACATTAATTTGAACTTTTCCTTTTACCCAGTGCCACCCAAAGCTCCAAATGATCCACTTAGCTGTTGCATGACCCTCTGGATCCAAACATCCACCACCTTAGTTAGCACAGATACGGTGTAAAGTACTTTGATAGGTGCCTGACTCGCTCTTTGCTCCTTTCCGCTCTCACTTTGTCTGTGTAAAAGCCAGAGTGATCCCAGCTTTTGTGCTGACCGAACTTGAAGCCAGCTGCTCTTCTTGGAGGCGTTGAAGAGGGTTTTCAGGGCTGCTAGGCGTGAAGGTTTTCGCTGCTGACACAGAGCCTCTCTCTAACTCTCCTGTCTTTCTCCAGTCTGAGTCATTATCTCTCCAAAAGCCCCTTTCCTCCGCCTTCTCTCTACCCTCTCAGCGAGAGCGCTGTGTGCTATGCTCACGGGGAAAAGGAACACAGGCCTAATTGGATTTGGGAGCAATCTGTCGCCTCGCCTTTCTCTTTCGGATCACACTGACAATCGCAGGTGCCCTTTATTTCCTCGCTACTGTCCACGACACCGCAACATTTTTGTGTCGGCTGCCTCATCTTGTTCATTTTTTGCCGCTTGCTCTTAAAAAAATAGCCGTGTAGGATAAGCTCACAACAAGGCCGCGGTTTGATGAAAGTTTTAGAAATGTTTTACTCATTCTAATCCCACTGATTCCAGTTGCGTCTTGCTGTTTTGGTAAATATACACACAGGCTGCTTTTAGCTCAGGGTGAACCTGCAGGGATCTGCAGTGACTCTTTCCAGCACTGCACTGAGGAGAAGTATGAAAACAACACAAATGTGTGTTGCCATCTCAGTGCCTGTGTGTGTGTTGTGTACCTGCACACACTCCCCCTGAGTGCTCATTACTCATGTTTGGAGCTGAATTGTCCCTGTCTGAACACCTGTGCCAGTGTGCTCGAGGCTCCCAGATGAATGCAAGTGAGGCAGTCCAGTCTCCTCCTCCTCTCCTCTCTTCCACTTTCAAATAAGTACTGTGGTGGTGCTGTGGTAAAGTAATGGGATCACAAGGTAATATCAGGATACTTTGATGTTTTCTTATCGTATTTCTTTGTCAAGTTTTGATAAAATACTTAAAGTCTGTTGAAATAGAGTTCAGAATCTTGTCTAATCTGGTCTTTTCTCTGCTCGTATTGTCTAATATGTTTGCTTATCTTCATCCCTTCTCATTTATCATACTCAAATTGTCTCAACATGGCATTTCTTTCTGTTTGTGTCATTGTTTGTTCTTGTCATACCTGCATTCTCAGAAATAAAGACAGAAACCTGTCAGTAAGGTGGTACCTTTTCAAAAGGTTCACTTTTGTACCTAACAGGTCCATATTTGTACCATAAAGATACATATTAATACCTATAACGTACAAATGTGTACTTGATAGTAGGGCTGAGTTGGAAATATATTTGACTAAAAACCACAGGTCAAAAGAGATATGAGATTTGTAGAGACACTGCAGGATTTTATCTTAATACAGTGAAGGTTTCTCATCTGTAAAGTGTTAAGACCTGTGGCTTTGTGAGTGTTTTAAGAAAGTTTAAAACATTTTAATAGTGCCTAAAGAAGTTTTAATAAAGATTCATGTTACATGTAACTTGCATAAAAATATATTTATATTTCACTCCCTTACAAAATCAGCTCAATAAATCTAAATGAATCAAATCACTTTTGGGGATTTACACCAACCTAAATTTAAACAGTAACAGTCCTTGACCCCAGTAAGCTCTAAAAACAAATTAGGTATCATTTGAACGAAGATACTTTGAGCTTTTGTATGGTAATATGTATTTTATAAAATAAATAGAAAAGATATACATTATGAAGTAATGAGAAAAACGATTTGTATAGTTCAATATTCGTTTTTTCCATATACAAACAGAAAAACTTAGCAAAATATGACCTGAAAACCAAATGTCTCATGAGTTTTTCAAATTTGATGAAGATGGAATGCAAAATGAGATTTCTGTAAAATGCTTTCTGAGGCTATATCGGTGTCCTTCTTCTTTCCCTCACCGTCAGAGGCATCTTCTCAAAAATGACCTTCCCAAACTCAAATGGTAACAGTTGCTGAATAATTTGGTCTACATTCAAAGTTCATGTATCTTTGGAAAGAAGACACTTTTATCCATCATCTACAGTTTAAAATGCTCAAAATGAAATAAAGCTATGTTTGAGTCACCATGTGAAATTGTATTTATATCGCAATATATATTGCAGAGAGAGAATTTTTTTTCTAATATCATACAGCCCTACTCCAGAGTACCTTAGAGAGTACTCTACAAATACAAAATTTTACTTTTAAAGGGACCAATATGCACCTGTAAGGTCTAAGTGTACCTTTTGAAAAGACTCAGTGATTGTGTACCTTTTATTTCTGAGTGTTTTTTTTCGTTCTTTTTTTGATTAGTATTGTTTTTCATGTACTCTCTGTTCACACATCTTGTAAACATTCTCTACGCACACTGTCTTGGATCCTCTCTCTCATTGTAGTATCCCTTCTATTCACTTGATTTTCAGTCCTTTTTACTTCTCTTTCAACTCGTTCTCTTGTTTCTTCTCGCATTCACTCCCATTCTGTTCGGTTCTCTTCTCACATCTTGTCTTTTCACACCTTCTTGTAGCTACTCTTCTCACATCTTTCTTTTCTCATTTCCTATTGTTTCTTCTCTCCTTTTCTGTTCCTCTTGCATTTTTTTCCCATGTTCTTTCATCACTTCTTTTCTTTTCCACTTCTTCTATTTGACTCGCTTTTCTGTTTTGCACAAAACTCACTTTCTCTTGTGCGTACACACACACACACACACACACACACACACACACACACACACACACACTTTCTCTATCTCTATCTCTCAGGCCATCTCACCCTCCTCTCTTCCTCCTTTCCCTAATGCAACCTGGTTCCGGAGAGCAGGAACTATCTGACCTATTTTCAGTGGTCCATCTCTGGTGTATTCGTTTAGGGCATGATTTGTTGCGGTTGTGTTACTCTGTTTGTGTGAGGGAGACTGACAGAAAGAGCAAGAAACGGACAGTGAGGTGAAATGGTAATAAAAAAGTGTTTAAATTAAAAAGAAACAGTCACAGAAGTAACATTTTCACAGATCTTTTTTCATACCCCTTTTAAACAAGTGAGGTGTTTAGAATTTTATTTTGCCTAAAACAACCCATGTGAGCTATTCTACAATTTTAATTCTATTTCAGAATTTCAAAAGTGATATTGAAAAGCTTTTTTGTGAGGCTGTTACCATTTTTTGTAGTGTGTAGTGTAGCTGTTTGTGAATGTAAATGGCCTGTGCAGTTTCAAAGATGAAAGTGCATGCCAAATGAAGTCATGGTCTCCAAAAAGAAAGTTCAGATCGAAAAATCTGACCTGACTGGGTTTGTGTTGTCGATATGTTGAGAAGACGTTGTTTTCTGCACTGTGAAAGACAATCTTTTGCACATACAGTAGTTGATGGATGAGTACTATAATTGAGATTGTAAAATCTACATTATTATTACATGTTTGCCAAGGAAGCCTTCGGAAATTCAGATATGGTGATGGTCATTTAGTTTCTGACATGCACTGTAAGTGGTGACCCAATTAAAACACAATGGGTTATCTAACCAATCAGCTTGCACTGGAAAAGGAGGGGTTTAGAGAGACCAGAACTTTGAATCCATGTTACAGATACTGAGAGAATAGTATTTCAATCTTAGATTTAATATAAACTCGTTGGATACCTCCAAAATAGGGCCAGTGTTTAGGTGGATCATGAATCCAAAGTTTGTGATCATTATTCTATCCATTATGCACCATTTCTTTCTATTTTTTTTTCCCAAATCATTTTATTGATAAATATAATGAAAGTCTGAAGAATAAAAAATTATCTGGGTTTTTGCACTGGAAAAGGGAGGGTTTAGAGAGACCAGAAATTTAAATCTGTGTTACAGACACTGAGAGACTAGTATTTTAATCTTAGATTCATGTAGACACATTGATGGAGAGCTCCAAAATAGGGCCTGTGTTTCGATGGATCAAGAATCCAAAGTTTGTAATCATTATTCTATCTATTAATGCACCATTTGTTTCTATTTTATTTCTCCAAAGGATTTTTTTGGATAAATATAATAAAGGTCTGAGGAATAAATGTTCCTCTGGGTTTTTGCTCTGGAAAAGGAGGGGTTTAGAGAGACCAGAACTTTAAATCTGTGTTACAGACACTGAGAGAGTAGTATTTTAATCTTACATTCATGTAGACACATTGTTGAATACCTTCAAAATAGGACTTCTGTTTAGATGGATCAAGAACAGTCTTGCCAGATTGGAAATGTCAAAGTTTCGTACCAGAATCTCAAAATTATCATATTTGGAGGAAAATGATTGTACACAATTCAAACGGAGAGTAAACGGCTATTATCTAGACAAATAGTTTTTTTACACAATGTGCAAATTACCACAATATATATATATATATATATATATATATAAGAAATACCTTAGTGGGAAGGTTCAAACTCCACCTCCAAGTTGCTGTAATCGGAGACTATTAAAAATCAACTTGCGAGACTTTTTTTCAAAATGAATCTTCATCCTGTCCCCTTGTGCCCCCTGGCGGCAAAGTCGCAAACTGCGGTCATCCCATAAAACACGTTCTCCCGCGGCGGCGGTACTTGCCACGGCGGTAATGGCCATATTTAAGTAGTACCTACTGTATGTTGCCAGATGTTGAGGGATTCATTTTGCAGTACAATTTGGATGCCGTCATAGATAAAGATAAAGCTAGATCATTAAGGATAGAAGCCGTAAGATTACAATGAAATTAATTTTAAATGCTATAAAAATTATAAAGGCGCCACGGTGGCGTAGTGAGTAGCACGTTCGCCTCACAGCAAGAAGGTCGCTGGTTCTAACCATGGCTGGGCCAGTTGGCATTTCTGTGTGGAGTTTGCATCTTCTCCCCGTGGTTGCGTGGGTTTCCTCCGGGTGCTCCGGTTTCCCCCACAGTTCAAAGATATGCGGTACAGGTGAATTGGGTAAGCTAAATTGTCCGTAGTGTATGTATGTGAATGAGAATGTATGGATTTGTTTCCCAGAGATGGGTTGTGGCTGGAAGGGCATCCGCTGCGTAAAACAAATGCTGGATAAGTTGGCGGTTCATTCCGCTGTGGCGACCCCGGATTAATAAAGGGACTAAGCCAAAAAGAAAATGAATGAATGAAAAATTATAAATATAAAAACATGAATTTTTTTCATTATTGATCTTACATTGTACGAGGTTGAAATTATCGTAAAAACACGACAATTCTCGTACGACTGGCAACACTGATCAAGAACCCAAAGTTTATATATATATATATATTCATCAATTCACCATTTGTTTCTATTTTATTTCTGTGATTGGAATTTAATGAGAAATATAAAGAAAAGTCTGAGGGGGAATAAAAAACTTTTCCTCTGGGCTTAAGAGTTGTGAATTGCAATAACGTAATCTGTCAGTGTGTCTGAAGTGACTGATGTATGTTTGTTTAGTCTCGTCTGGTATGTATGCATATGTCCTGGTTATCTCTCTGCTACAGTGTGGTTTGGAGGTTCTCTCCAGCATTTTTCAGTCTGTTTTGATGTCTTGCTGGGCTCTCCAGTGAGCGCTCCCTGCTGCGGGCCGCGCTCAAGCGTAACCACAATGCCACCGACGCCCCACGCCCCCTTAACCACATGCTGGGATGCAAAGTCGACTTTCTCCTCCTCAGTCGTCCTGTTGCCATATCTCGCTGTCTCACCCCCTGCCTTTCCCGCCGTATGGCTCTCTTATATGCCTCACCATAACAATGCGTCTTTCCTGCATCATGAGAGTGTCCCCCAATGGTTGAGCAACTTCGTCTTCAATAAATTATGTTAGCATTTGTTTTACATGAGATGAGTAATTGATAGCCTACTATGCTGTAAAGCCTAATAAATTCAAGATGAGCCCCAAATCGCATGCACTACGCCATTTTGTAGTATAAATATTGTAAGTAGTGCGTTCACAATGGAATTTTTAAAAAAAGACTAAGCGTACTTGAATTGAAATGTCGTACTTTTGAACGATCAAAACAACGTTCAATTTTTGACTTGGTTCACTCTTTATAGACTCAATGGTCGCAGCTTTGCTCATGTATCGGTAAGAGAGGACATTCTGGATCAGGTGCTAATGTTAGATTACTTTCATTTATTTTGAATTGTGCATACAAAATTTTACTATGTAAAAGATTATGCTACCTCCCTACATTCCCTTTGGTAGTTCACAAATTTAACATCTGATAAACTTCAACTGGTAATGTTTTTGAAACATTAGTGCTTCGCTTGCAGTGACGCTAAGTGAAGTTTCACAAACTAATTTCGAGAGGAACACGTGATGCTATTGACCGCAGCTGGTCTATCATTTACAATCACCAGCCTGCCAATCAGATTAAACCAATCCCACTATAAGTATCCCAGCATACATCACTCCCTTATCTTTGTTTTCCGAAGAAACCCCCCTATCCACCCCTTCTCCTCCTTCAATCTTTAACAGGGGGAGCCCTCAAGAACTACCTGATCTCGTTCTCCCCGTTACATGCTCATTCTACCAGGCGGGAGCCCTGGGCTCAACTATCTCCGAGCTAAGGGTTCTCTCCCGGGACAGCATGCCAAACCTGCTAACAGTTGTCAAACAGTTGTCAAACAGTATCTAAGTGCGAACTCTTGAAACTATTATTTTACTGTATAGCGCGTCGTTTGGGATGCAACTTAAGATTACTCTGAACATTTGAGGAGATGTATTGCCTGAAAACATTTGAGTGAACTAACTACATCTAATTTGGTTGAACTTAAATTTGCTATGTACTACAATCTGTTTTTGATGAGTGAGGCATCACACTGCTAATTATAATTTAATCTAAATATAGAATGAAAGCCTTTTGTGCGGTTTGATTGCGTAAACATCAAAAACTCCAGTATTTATAAGATATTAAATGTTAGCAATAGCATATGTTAATGAAACTATCAAAGACACTAGCTAGATTTCCATCACCCTGTGTTAATGCACATTTTGAGGTATTAGATGAGAAACGATGATAAAAATGAGAAATTTCTAAATGGCCTTGCCTGAAATGGTTTGGCAGATGGAAACACAAACACACGTGACTAAACACATTATATTATAATTGAGCTTGTATTGATTTCTGCTAGTTTCTAGGTTACCATTACTACAGTCAGGTATTAACTGACATTTAAGATTTTTTTGTTTTTTTTGAAAACGTTGAAAAGATTATGTTATGTAAACCCCAATCTTCACTAATAATAACAAAAAATGTCAACATCAAACAAATCTCCGGGAAACCAAAACATGGCTCCAAGTTGCAGATTTTTTTTTGTCTACATATATGTCTACATACATGTAACACTCTAAAATCCTGTTTAACACTTAGATTGTTAAAACTTCTATTTTAACAATCTGTGTGCAAAGTCTATAGCGCATTGTGCAAAAATATTAAGGGCTTGTCCGAATCCGCTTTTGCTATTTTAAGGAGAGAAAAACACATTATGCATGGTTTAACAGGGTAGTGCTTATTCGCCTAATAAGTTATGGGTGTGTTTTCAGCATAACGTGCATTAAACCAATCAGCGTCTCATCTCACATTATCTCTACGAGTCAGTTGTGTCACGCCATGGCGCATTTGCTGTTTACATAGTGGACTTTGTAAGTGAAAACTGAATGCTTCACTAGCGAGAAAACAGTTAAACAGACCATCTGCAACATGAGGATAAAGAACGAGCCTCCATTTGGCCTCTTTACTTTCTCTTTACTTTTATACTTTACTCCTTTACTTTTGTGTAGAAGGAAACGGTGTTGTACGCACTGCACTGAGGACATCCATTGTCTATATATTTAATTTTGTTGGTTAAGCACAAAGATTTATTTTAAGACTGTTTCTAAATTCAGTTCTAATTTCCATGTAACGAATAAATGAAAAATAATAATGAAGTGTGTTCAAAAAATCAGAGTTATATCCAAACACGTCCTAATCTTCTTATGCCCCATATGGTGATGCAAAGTAGAAAATGATCAATTTTGTAACATTTCAGTTCCTCATTTTTATTTTTCATATGTAAAAATACAGTATTAGTGTATTGCTGTACATCCTGTGTGTATTATTTGGACCTGCATAGGTTCATAACTAACACTCTCTGCACTGGACTTTAGACCACCTTTTAGTTGGCTAATGACAAAATCTATTTCAGCTTTTTAAAAATAGCAACATTCCAACAATGCACCCTAACACACCTCCTTTTAAGACCAGAACACCCATGAGTCCACAAAGTGGCACTTTTTGCGCCGAGTGTATGATATGCCCATAATGTCAACATTTATTTTCATTAAAATAAATACATTTTCATGAAATGTTTTGTGTTTTTTAGCATGCTTTATGTCAGGTTGTATCAGTTCATCTAAATGATGAAAAAAAAAAAATGTTCACATAATGGTTTTGATTGAACTTTTAAAATGCTTGAGTGAAATTAAGTCATTTAATTAAATTACTTTCACCGATAGTATAGTGTATTTTACAAACAGATGAAGCTGACGGGGCTGGAGAAAAAAAAAAAAAAACTTTAATCTCATTGACATTTTGTTTGTTTTTGCTGGCATTATTTTTTACCCCATATCAGCGGAAAGGAGAATTTTGCTGGGTCAGCTCAATTTGTGTGTGTGTATTTATTTTTATGCTGTTTGTCTGGCTGCCTTGCTCACATCACTTTTAAAAAGAAATACTCTGAATTTCAGAACGGTGGATAAGCGGTGGTTTGAGACATGCTTCACTGACAGCTGCTCTGCTGAGGCGAGTTTTGTTTGAGGGCTGTGTGTGTGTGCTTCTGCATGCGGCTCTTCCAAAGCATCACAGTTGTTCCTTCTAGACAGCAAGAGATAAAATGGAGACCAAACCGAGACTTTTGCTTGACTTACAGTGGCTTTGCCGGAAGAAAAGTTGTTTCCATCTTATTTCAAAAAAGGCATCTACAGTGATAAGGTTTTATTTAAAAATGCTGCCTTTTTGTATCTTTATGGCTAACTTTTATAAAATGCTTTTTAGTGCTATTTTATTATTGGATCAAAAGTGACAGTAAAGACATTTATAATGTTTTGAATGATTTCTTTTATTTAAAGAAGTGCTCTTTTGTAAAAGGATTATATTAGCAACATAATTGCTTATTGCTGATTACATTATACCAGTTTGTCTTTAATAACTATAAAAAATGTTAATTAAAAGTTAGATGAATATGTATTTGAATAGAAATTTGCAGTAGCTTGTTATTCACAGACCATTTATGCTTTTGAATTGCATTATGGGACCTTGATCTATTGAAAATGTAATTTGATTTTCATTTAATTTAACTGGCTTTAACTGACATTTAGGGTTTAAAATATATTGTCTAGGTTGTTTGTGCAAATGATAGTACAATGAGCTTGCAGTACATATTTTTATTTTAGAGTTTGACAGTCTTTTTTTGAGTCTTTCACATGACTAGAGTAAGCCATTGGTCACTTTCTTGAGGTGTTATTTGGATGTAAAACATTTTGTAAACAGCATGTGTGAAATAGTTGAACTTGTGTAGTTCTCATTTTTTTCTTATTTATTTTAAGGCTTTGAGGCAAAGTTTATACATCAGTGAAGAGAACTTCATATTTGTTGAAGAAAGCACACACTCTGTAGCCTCTTAATAAGTGAAAATTACATATTCGTTCCAAGGAACAAATGTTGTCAAAGTTTTTGTAGAGTTTTTAGCTTTTCCTGGCCAAGATTTTGCCACCACTGGCGGAAGAAGAATAAACATCCAGTCAAAACACTATCAACAGTCTAAGAACGCAAGGTTCCTGAGTTTTGTAGCAATTCACGAGGTACGGTGCATGCATTTTCTCGGCCTACTGTCAGGTAGGTATTCAGGCAGACTTTCAAAGACGGCACTCGGTGCTTAAGGAGTTGTTGTTTTTTTTTAAGGACAGAGGATGACAAGCACTTCCTTTGGCAGAAAAGGACCCAGTCCAAATACAAATCTGAGCAAGATACTAAACAAGTGCTGACAGCCAGACCGCATACTATGCACCAATTCTCTCTCCCTCTGCCTCTTCTCTCCCTCTGCCTCTTCTATTTTTCTTAAATTGTGTTTCTTGCCTTATAGTACAAACAAGTTCCAATGTATGGAATATTATGGAAGCAAATCAACTTTGGATGTCAAGTGATGACAAGTTATAAAAATGTTGTTATTACTGTTGGGGAGATAAAATTCAGATATATGGAAGTTTATTTCTCTACTGTATATGCACTTTAAGTGGTGGGCCAGTCAGAGAACAATCAATTTCTCATAAAAGAGGGGTTTCAAGAGTTCACACTTAGCTGATGATTGATAATAAAGCGTATTTGGCATGCTGTCCCGGGAGAGAGCGCTGAGCTCAGAATATCCTTGAGCCTGGGGCTCCCTCCCGTTTAAAGGGCGAGAGGAGAGTTTGAGCTCAGGTGAGTTTTAAGGTGCTATTTTAAAGTAGTCAGTTTACTTATGTTGTATGTTTTTGGACTGTGGCAGGAACCCGTGGAAAACCCACGTAAACACGGGGCGAACATGCAAACTCTACACAGAAACGCAGACTGGCTCGGGGAGGGGCCGGACCAGTGGCATTCTTGCTGTGAGGCAACAGTGCTAACCACTGGGCCACCATGCCGCCCTATCAGAGAAGGGGAGGAGTTGGGGTTAAAGTGGGGATACTTTAAGACAAAGATGACTGGAGTAGAAAGCTCTGGTAATTTATAATGTGTCAGGATTCGTCTGATTGGTGTAATACATGGAGCTGATGTGGTACCAGCTGTGTTTAATCATCAAGCTCGTGATCCTCTCGAAATTAGTTTAAATAAACCACACTTCTAGAGACCAGAGCCTTTAACAAACCATGTCAGACACTGTAAGCTAATGACTAATGTCTCAGTGTTTACTTTGAGAAAAATCTAATAGTTTTTTTACCTTAGATTTGGGAAAACATTTTGTCGTAGTCCTACAAAACTAAACTAGGAAACTTTAAAATAATGTAAAATAGATTCAAATGGCAAAGTGCAATAAAGAGTTTATAATTCAGTTATGAAGAATTTCTTATCAATTTCACACAAGACCAAATCATGTGACTTTGTGGTACTTTTACAATAAATCTCCATGCTTTTGTTTCTATTACACATTCACATGCTTTTGTTTTTTTTAAATCATATTTTATCATATTTCATTTGTGTTTTATGAGTGTTTCTTTTTTAACAAATGATGCTTGTATCATCTATTATATTATATATTGTAGTTATATTATATCGTAGTTTTATATTTTATTTTATTTTATTATATTACGTTATGTTTTATTTTATTATGTTATGTTGTATATTATATTATATTATATTATATTATATTATTATATTATATTATATTATATTATATTATATTATATTATATTATA
>CAIGQQ010034181.1:1518784-1534858 GCA_903798035.1 Danio albolineatus | reverse complement strand
TATTATATTATATTATATTATATTATATTATATTATATTATATTATAGTTCAACACATTATTTTTATTCCACTTAACTGAAATACTAATGCACAATGAGAAAACGTAAGCGTAAAGAATATGATTGATTTGTTTTGTCATCTTTAAATCATTTCTTTGAGTCAAAATTCCACTCGCCACATCCGTAACAACCCATTGTACTACAAAGGTACATTTCAGTGCTTTAATATTTTTCCATTCTTCTCGGCGTCTCTCTTTCTCTCCTAATATTCAGACACCGCAGTGGTCTCTCCACTTTTAGTTCTGGCTCTCAGCTCCCTGTGTCTGTTCTGCCGTGCCCTCACTGTTGTCAGAGATAACTCTTAATGCAAGGCTGCTGACAACACAGAGGAGAATTTGAAATATCAATATCCACCCTCTTCAGGGGGAATCTGGAGACTGATAGCTCGCAGCAGTGGCCTCAGCTGAGCCCGTCTGCTGGTAAGCGAGATGCACGGCTCACGGCGCAGAGCTCGGAATCTCTAGTCATTTAGCATGCCAGCTTTAGCCCGGGCCGAGTCCTGTCTGCAGCCCAGTCTTTCAGATGCGCTCGGTGACCTTGAGCTGATGCCAGTCAGAGCCGGCAGCACATCGGTGGCATACAAGTAGAGAGAGAGAGAGAGAATGGGGAGAGTTTTTTTTTTTTTTTTCATCCCGCCTACTTCCTTTCCAGACAGGAAGTGGAGAGTGACTTGCATTCTTCTCACTTTGTATCATATGGTGACTTTATTCACACAAATGCAAAACTACTTATTTAAAATAACAAAACAAAATAATGCTTAGTTTTTTTGGGGAAAACGTCTATTTATCACTTAAAGGTCCCGTGAATCGCTTTTGAAATATGCATTTTTATTCAATGTCTTATGGAATTTCAGTTGAAACACAGCAAGAGGTTTTGACAGAGTAGCTCCTCCCCTTTTAGAAAACACAGCCAATTGCATTTTGTTTAATCACTGCCCTGCCGGCGAGAGTGGTTGAGCTCAAGTGCATCAAATAAAAAGCCAATGAAAAGCTTCTAGAAGGGGGTGGGCATGTCACATATTAGAGAGCATCTGATTGGTTATGATTTGATGAGAAACTGTAGTGTAAGTTCATTCATTCATTCATTTTCCTGTCGGCTTATTCCCTTTATTAATCTGGGGTCGCCACAGCGGAATGAACCGCCAACTAATCCAGCATATGTTTTACGCAGCGGATGCCCTTTCAGCTGCAACCCATCTCTGGGAATTCTCCATACACACTCATTCAACTCATACACTACAGACAATTTAGCCTATCCAATTCACCTATACCACATGTCTTTGGAATTGTGGGGTAAACCGGAGGAAACCCACGCAAACACGGGGAGAACATGCAAACTCCACACAGAAATGTCAACTGACCCAGCCGGGGCTCGAACCAGCAACCTTCTTGCTTTGAGGCGAACATGCTACTCACTACACCACCGTGGCGCATATAGTGTAAGTCGACGTGAATAAAACCATTGATCAATTTCAGACGTGACAAACTACAAGCTTTACATGTTTATATCTGTTTTATATCTTCTAAATGCTAATTTTGTCACAGTTTTAGAGCACACTAGCTTCTAGATATCCTAAGAATGAATAATACTGATACTAATATTAAAAAAAAACCAACAACTTTATTTTAATTTCACGGGACCTTTAATTGATTTGTGTTGGGACAACATGAAGAAACTGGGTGGAACTCACCATGTTTTCACAGTGTGGGAAAGTATTGGAATGTGTGCTGAATTCAGACTGCATGATTTCGACAAATGACGCTGACAAATGCCTGAAATCACAAGCAAATCGGTGCTCATTCACGTGAGTAACAATCACACAGTGTGAACTGTTAAAGACGTGATCTGAGAGAATCATCGATGAGTCGCTGTCACCCGTGAGATATTTGGCATTTTAATTTTCTGGACCTGTGGGCGATTTCAAAACATGACATGTGAAATGTGTTCTGGTTGAAAACAACATTGGTGATTATGAGAGAGCAGCATCCACTAGTGTGGGTATCTGCAGGTCAGCAGGAGGTTGGGGGAGGAGCTAAAAATATTTGGCAGCAGCACCCGTGTCTGTTTGACGTGTCATCCTAGCAATAGCACTACTGGGGAGCACTACTATTGCTCTTCAAAGGCCAGGTGAGCCATATAATAAGTACATTTTCTAGTCTGAACTCTGAAATCTTTCGCAGTCTGAACTTTACTTGAAATTTAAAAAGCTCAAGCTTATCTGCTTGCAATCTAAACGTACAATATGAACATATTACAAACATACTACAAGTATATGCTTATTTTACTGCTGTTAAGTTGTTCTTCATAAATATTTGTTTTTTATTTTCTTGCTGAGTGTCAAAGTAACGTAATTTCATTCTGTATCACATCTACTGTTGTGATCTGAATGACAAAAGAAACTTAAACGTGAATGGTTCAAATGCTTGATGATGCTTGTTTTCCTAGAGTCATTATGATCATTTTAATCAGTTTCTTCGGTTAAATTGTGTTCCTGTAACAAATCAAGGCAAATTTTTAGCTTTTAGTTTATTGATGACCTTTGAACAAAAGGTTAAACGGTCAGGTTTGATGCCTGTTAAAGGCTTAAATAATAAATTCGTAAGTTGATGTCTATTTTGTGCCCACCCGACTTTGCAGGTACTTTGCTGCCTTTGTGGCAACCCAACTGCTATAAACCATAAACAAGTCCCAATTTTATGAAAAAATACCAACAAAATTGGATTCAATAAAAGTTTCAGATCTGGGAATCAATGAACAATAGTACAGGCTTTAATAATGGAGTGAGTCAGAAACTCAGGCAGAGTAACCCGATGCGATGTTCTAGTTCAACCAACGCTCAGACGCCTCTCAGAACTGCCTTCGTTTTTTTTTTTTGTTATCAGCCAGCCTGAGGATGATTCATATGCTTTGAAATGTCACCGCTGCCAATTCCTCCACAACCTCGGGCTTTTATAGGCCCGATTCATTGTTTGCTTTTCAATATTAGACACTCACGTGATATCAATAATAAACAAGAGTGCACACCAAGAATGATAACTTTATTGATAAAAATATTTTGCATCCACAACAACAAATGTTAATATGCTGCTTATTACACATTCTTCCAGATTTATGGTCATCAGGTTTAAATGCTAGAACTCTTGGTTTTGATTGGCTGTCAGTGGTTTTGCAACTGACAAATCGCTGTAAAATTTCCCCCAAAATTGTTCTTGACCTCTCTTGCAGTGTGTAATTTGAAATGTCTGCAAAGTTTCAAAGACCAAAGTACAAGATAAATGCAGGTTTTGTCTCCCAAATGAAAGAACAGATTTTGAATTGTCTGAAATGAGCCACCTACAGTTCGAGGTCTTGTAAACCTGCAAAGATTTGTGCTGGCTGCAACAAATCTGCAAAATGCCAGGGCTATGAATTTTATGGCTACATGTGAACATCTACTTTGTCTCTATAGTTGAAGCAGAGGCCTGTGTTTGTGTTGTTGACATATTGAGGAAATTGATGTTTTCTGCACTTAACACACTGTCCTGTCAGCGACATGTTTAAGTTTACCTCGCTATATTGCAAATCCTGATCTAATCGTGAGAAAATATATATAATTGGAATGTTCTAAGAATGCACAAGGTCTTCTGAATACACATTTTACACTGTTTTGGGCTTTTTGTTTTGTAGAACGTATAGAAAGAAAATATATTTGTTTGTTTGTACATTATGATGTTTTAGTCTAAATAAAAATCATGACAAACTTTAAATCATCTCAACGCTTAATTTGTAGTTTCCATATTTCATGACAGATTTTTGCTAGATGTCAATGAGCAGTCATTATTTATTAATTTGCAGCAAGGTCATGTATCAGTATTATATTAAAACATTATACTTTGTTACCGCCATCCAGATGTAAACAATTCCTTGTGTGAACCCACTGGTCCTACATCACCCAACCTGCTCCGAGCTTGTGCTAACAAGACCATGGCCTCAAGTGTCTGTTGCTAGAGCACCTTTTAGCTGAGAAGTAAAGTTTACCTGCTTAGCACTTCACTAACTGGCCCCTGTTACGCTCATGCCCCTAAACCTCACTCCCATCCGTGTCACGGCACCACAATGTAACCCTGCTGGTCCTACACCACCAAACCCACTACGAGCTGGGATTGAACTGGTGATTCTTTGCATGGGAGTCTGTTGCTATAAGGATGAGGCTAAAGACCATGACAGCGTCTGTTGCTAGAGCTTCTTTAGAGGTCAGGGGTGTTAGGTTTACCTGCACAGCACTTCACTAGTTGGTCTCTGTTACACTAGAAACTTCAAAAGATAACATCCATTCTATATTTATAGAAACAAATATCTGAAAATGTATTAAATATGAAAAAACTACATGATTTATTTATTAAAAAAATGTTTTTAGAGGCTAAATTCAAAACAAATACGACCAAACTTTACTTTAGAATTTGCTGTCATTCTAATAATAAAAACAGAAACAGGAAGTCCCTTTATGGTCATCAATGGAAACTGCAACGTCATCTGATGGTAATGTTTGGTACTGCGCCCAATCAAAATTATACTGAAAGTTCATTTTTGGAGATACCAACTTCAAATTTGGAATATAATTTGATCAAATATTTAAAACTTTTTAATTTCATTTTTTTCAACTTAAACATGCATAGGGTGGCATGGAGGGTAGCGCTGTTGCCTCACAGCAAGTAGGTCGCTAGGTCAGTTGGCATTTCTGTGTGGAGTTTGCATGTTCTTTCCGTGTTTATGTGGGTTTCCTCCGGATGCTCTGGTTTCCCCCACAAGTCCAGACACATGTGGAATAGGTGAACTGGGTAAGCTAAATTGTCCGTAGTGTACTGTACGCGTCTGAATGAGAGTGTTTCCCAGTAATGGGCTGCAGCTGGAAGGGCATCCGCTGCATAAAATGTGCTGGTTAAATTGGCGGTTCATTCCACCGTGGCAACCCCAGATTAATTAAAGGACTAAGCTGAAAAGAAAAGGAATGAATGCATAAACATACATAACTGTTGTTTCATTTAACCTTTAGAAAACATTTCACTTCAGCTACAATCTGGCAAGTGACTTCCTTAAAATGAGACCATGCACAAAGGTCCCGTAAAGTGCTTTGAGAGGCTGGGACGTAGAGAAGCCCCTCCCTTTTTTAAAAAGTAGCCAATAGCCTTGTTTTTATCACAGCTCTGCTAGTGAAAGATAATAAGAAAGGGGCGGGGCATGTCAGACACTAGAGAGCAATTGATTGGTCAGGCTTTATTGAGAAACTGAATGTTTATATCTTTATTATTATTATTATTATTATTTATTTATTTATTTATTTATTTATTTATTTATTTATTTATTTATTTATTTATTTATTATATCTCCTAAATGTGAATTTTGTTACTGTTTTGGAGCACATCAACACATAGATGTTCTCAAAACTAACAGACTGAAACTAACATCTACAATTTAAAAAAAAAAATAAATTCATGGAACCTTTAAGTATGTGCGTTAAATCATCGAAGATTTGCCATTATTTCAGTTGAACATGTCAGTTTCACAACAACTTGGCATGTCCATGAGCATCTCAGTCCATCAGCAGGTCGTCTTAAGTTGAAGTGCAATATTCAAAACCTCACTGGTTGACTTGCACTGCAACCATTGTAAAACTGAATCATATACAATATGTTCCAGCTTGGTGTAAAATTAACATGTTAGACTGATTTCCGCACACCGCTAAGGTATGAAATAACCTCATTCTGCAGCACAACACGGCATAATGCAATAGAAATGTTCTGTTGGCTGTTGTTTACGAGCTTAGCGGCTGCAGTAAGTTTGTAAAGATCCCTGCCAATTTGTCCCTGCATTCTTCACTTAAGCATGGAAGGAATATGAAAACAGCCTACTTATTCTTTAATACTTACACTTATTAAGTTATAAATTCTCATATGCTGCATAGAGAGGACGGGGTGTGATGAGGTGTCGGAGGAGCTCATCACTCACAGGTAGTGCATAAAAAGATGAGCGATACACCTCGGCAAGCCTGTGCGGACACAATTATGTCATGCGCTGGAATATACTGCTTTGATTTGGAGCATAGTGCTTGAATAATAGTAGCTGGATATTTCATAGCTTCGTTCAAGGTCTGTTTCCTAGTGCTTTTATGCATCCCACTGCTTTTACTTATAAGTCGGTAGATCTTCCAGCTTCTCTCTCTATCTCTCTCTTTACTGAGCTGTGGTGAAGAGAGGAAGAGTTTATCAATTGCCTTGCAGTTCACTGTCATCTTACAGTAGTTGTTTTGCAAACTCATTCATTCATTCATTTTCTTTTCGGCTTAGTCCCTTTATTAATCCGGGGTCGCCACAGCGGAATGAACCGCCAACTTATCCGGCATTTGTTTTACGCAGCGGATGCCCTTCCAGCCACAACCCATCTCTGGGAAACACATTCATACATTCTCATTCATACACATACACTATGGACAATTTAGCTTACCCAATTCACCTGTACCGCATGTCTTTGGACTGTGGGGGAAACCAGAGCACCCGGAGGAAACCCACGCAACCACGGGGAGAACATGCAAACTCCACACAGAAATGCCAACTGGCCCAACCGGGTCCTGCCCCAACCGGGGATCGAACCAGCGACCTTCTTGCTGTGAGGCGAACGTGCTACTCACGCGCCACCGTGGCGCCCTGTTTTGCAAACTGTCAGTGCAAATTAGGGTCTACAAAGGAACGCATACATGTTATTTGATCATTTTTCTGTTTGCTATTAAATGTTTAATTTGGAATGAGTGATATTTAACACTTTCAACAAAACAAATGGTTTTAAATTTTAAAAGATGCCAGAGATTTTGTTTCTGATTGATTGACTTGTTAATACAAAGGACATACTGTACCATGATTCAATTAATAAATCTTTAAAGGAGAAATGTCTCTTTAAGAGATCTCTGATGTCCCCAGAGTGTATATGTGACGTTTCAGATCAAAATACCACACAAATAACGTTTCAATACTTTTGGAAACTGTTGCCCTTATAGGGTTTGATCCTTAATGTGCCATTTTGGTGACTGTTGCTTTAAATTCAAATGAGATTGTGCTCCCTGCCCTCTTTTCAAAAGAGGGTGGAGCTACAAATGCCTGTGTGTCGGCATAGTGGCAGATTCAAAAACAAGACTAATGTCATATGCTAATGAGGGAGAGATAATCACTAATGGGCGGGGCTTTATTAATATAGTAATTTGTGACAAGGTTACTTATCAGAGTTGTAAAACATTACTTTGTTACAGCAATTCATATGTAAAAACAAACAAAAAAAAAGATTAGAAACTATTATAATAAAGATCTCAAAATGTATTAAATATATTAAAAAATCCAAAGATTACTCGGTTTGAGCAAACTTTAAGAAACCTGCCGGTTTCTCGAAATGTATTTTCTAGGGTAAATTGAAATCAAATACCACCAAACTGCGCATAATACTTTAATCTTATGTTGTTTTATAAATATTGTGAAATGTATGAAAAAATATGGTTTATATTGCTAATCAGCTGGTAAGGTTTGGTGCTGCACCCAAACAAAACTGTACTGAAAGCTAATTTTTGCAGATATTAACTTCAGATTTGAAATATGAAATGTTATTTTTATTAGCTACTTTGATTTGATTCTCTGTCAATTTTAGGATACATTAATATGTATAATGTCATAATAAAACATACATTGTTTTATTTATTTTTTTCATAAACTTAAACATGCATAAATTTGTTTTAAGTTATTTTGAGTTATTTTAAGAAATTTTGAGTTTATTAAGCTTCAGTGTTTGGAGTTGTGCCAAATTAATTTAAGTTGACCGTAAAGGCTGGTTTAGGTCAAATATATTTACAAAATCTATACTTGCACAACTTCAAACACTGAAGCTTAATGAACTCAATTTCTTTGCAGCCGGTTGCTTTTAAATTTTAAGTGAACTCAACTTTTTATTTTTGAAGATATGGAAAAATCTAAATTTTAAAGTCTTCTCAACTTAATTCTTTACTTTCATTAAACAGATAGTTTCAAACAAGCAGTTGAATAATTTTTATAAGTAAATTCAACTCTGAGCTGAAAAATATGTCCACCTAACTTATAATTTTTAACTGAGTTAACAATTTGTAAGTTGGATTTTTTACAGTATAGTTGCAGATTCAAAAAAAGGAAGAGATCATCACTAATGGGTGGGGCTTTCCCCCTTTGATGACATGTACTAAGGGAAAATTTCAATCAAAGTGTTTCTGCAGCCTTTTTATGAAGTGTGGTCGTAAAAAATGAAATTAATATATTTTTAGTATTAGAAGCTGGCTATATTTACAGACAGTTGCCACACAACTGTGTTTTTTGCATAATAGGTCCCCTTTAAGATGTGATTTTTCTAATCTGAGGCCCTTTTGGTACCATTTTGGATTTTACACTGATAAATTGGCATTTAGTTTAAGCAGATTCAATATTTACGCTCTTAGGTAGTTATAGAGTAACTTGACCTACACTATTACCAATTTTCTAATAGCATTCATTCATTCATTCATTCATTCATTCATTTTTTCGTCAGCTTGGTTTCGATTTTAGATGTGGCCCCAGTAAAATGAACCGCCAACTATTCCAGCAAATGTTTTACACAGCAGATGCCCTTTAGCCGCAAACCAGTATTGGAAACACACTCATATACTACGGTCAATTTTGTTTACCCAATTCACCTAAACTGCATGTCTTTGGACTGTGGGGGAAACCGGAGCACCCGGAGGAAACCCATGTGGATACAGAGACAACATGCAAACCCCACACAGAAATGTCAACTGGACTCCAACCAGCAACCTTCTTGCTGTGAGGCAACAGTGCTAACCACTAAGCCACCGTGCCTCCCTTGCCCATTAACAGATATTTTAAAATCATTTGATTTGCATTGTTGTAACAAGATACACAGTATTATGTTTTGTTGCATCAGTAAATTAATTTAAATTCATTGATATTGACATCTTATAATTTTCAACAATAACCTATCCTGCAACTGATTACTAATTATTTCAGGGTATTTCCATATATTTATATTATGGCTAGTATAGTGAAAGGCTCGTAAGTTTATTTGTTTTTGTTTATTCATTAGTTTTTTATTTTCTTGCATGGAGACCATCAAAAATCATCAAGCACATTAAGATATTTGTAGTGTCCTTTTGGTAAATATGATTTTAAAGTCCACGAACATCTAATTTTTATTGTAATAATATACCATCATTGGCACACCACTAGTGGTTGAATACAGACAGTTGTTGAATATTGGATTCACTCTCTCTCTCTGTCTTTGGTGGTGAGGAGAAAAAAAAAAAGGTGATCAGTCATCTTCCAAATTCACCGACGGCCCAGCTGCTTTTAAACTGCTAGTTTCTGTCACTTATTACACCAATTATCTGTCCACAAAGGAAAAGCATATATCATAACGGCCATTCAGCCTCCGTTGTGGATTTGGTCCTCCGTTTAAGCGTAATTGGACACGAACTGGTTTCTGTCTTACTCTGAAATCTATCCTGTGCCCTTGTTAGTGCATCATCCCTTCTTTTTTTCCCAATCCCATAACAGATGCTTTCTAAAATGTCATTACCCTTGTATGTATGTGTGTGTGTGTGTGTGTGTGTGTGTGGTCTTGTGTGAATTTTATTTCGTAACTGTTTGAAGAATTGCCAAAAGGGCTTCCAAGAAAATGAGACCTGATGGTTCCTAAATCTCCATCTGTTTGTACTGCGCTCTCTCTCTGGGCATCTAGATGGACCTGGAGCTCCACAAGCAGTAATGGCCGACGGCTGAAGCCCCACAGACGACCCCGAGACATTCACTTCTATGCTATAAGAAAAGATGTGCTCGACAGGGGGGCCGATATAAGCTGCGTGTATTGATTTGTGTGTGTTTGTGTGTGTGTGTTTGTCTCTCTCCCTCTGCACTCATCCCTGAGTTCAGCTCTCTGTTGGAAAACCCGCTGTGCCTTTTTATGAACTTTTTGAGCTCTGATTCATCCAAACACACACACAAATTCTGTCATCATTTATTAATGGGAGCCAGAGCTTGTTTGATATTCTTTCTTGGTGGAGAGGTAAATAAGATATTTAGCAGATTCTTTTAGCAGATCTTTTCCCTAAAATGCAAGGGAATGAGATTTAGACTGTAAAAGAAGTCTAAATAGGAATCATGGGCTATATTTAAAGATTTTTGAAGGCATACAACATTTGTGGAGGGAAAAATAAATAAATGATTGGAATTTCGGTCTTTATTTGCTGAAAATATAATCTTAGTGGTCTTATATATATACGCACACACTAAAAATAGCATAGTTCCACACAATTCCTTCATGTTGTCCCAACACAAATCAATAACTTAACAAATTTAAGTGGATTAAACATAAAACAATTAAGTTGTCCCAAAACATTTCAAGAATTTTGTTGTTTCAGCTCAAATTAAATAAGTTGTTTGAACAAGTAGCAAACATGTTGTGTATTTTTAAGTGTATTATAATAACAATTAAATTATAGTTTAATTATAGGTCTTATCTATTGTTTATATTTAGTTTTAAACTAGAGTCTAAGTTTGGGGTTTACAGAGAATGGACAGAAAAAGAGAAAATGTCCAGTGAGTGGCAGTTCTGTGGGTGCAAATGTCTTGTTGATGCCAGAGGAGAATGGCTGCAATTTAAGAAAGCACATGCAACAACAAAAAACACCGGCAAATTAAGAAACGGTCTTTATCAATTTGACAGCACACCTGTTACAAATTCTCACAACACAAACAACGGAAGAAACGCGCAACAAATTATTGAAAACACAATGAAAAAAACGCGCAGCAAGTTATTGAAAACTCAACGGAAGAAAACGCGCAGCAAGTTATTGAAAACACAACGGAAGAAAACGCACAGCAAGTTACTGTAAACACAATGGAAGAAAACGTGCAGCAAGTTATTGAAAACACAACGGAAGAAAATGCGCAGCAAGTTACTGTAAACACAACGGAAGAAAACGCGCAGCAAGTTATTGAAAACACAACGGAAGAAAACGCGCAGCAAGTTATTGAAAACACAAAGGAAGAAAAGTGCAGCAAGTTATTGAAAACACAACAGAAGAAAATGCGCAGCAAGTTATTGAAAACACAACGGAAATGTTTCAAGAGGACCCAAAAACATGACGGACACAGCTAAGATACGGATGTAGTTAATTTATTTAATAACGCAACATTTCAGTTGATCATTAATTAGACTGATAATTTACAAAAGACAACGGAATCGTGTAATCAGGATATTACACCTTTCAAAGACTACCAATCACTTCACTGAACAACAGTCACGTATCTTAGCTGTGTTCGTGCAGGTGTGCTGTCAAATTGATGAAGATAGTTTGTTAATCTGCTGGTGTTTTTTGTTATTGCATGTGCTTTCTTAAATTGCAGCGTGTTAAGCTCTCTTGTGAGAATTTGTAACAGGTGTGCAGTCAAATTGATGAAGACCGTTTCTTAATTTGCCGGTGTTTTTTGTTATTGCATGTGCTTACTTAATTGCAGCGCGTTAACCTTTCTCGGCCACCGTACTTTGGGCCCATTAGTACCAATTGAGCATCATGTCAATGCCACAGCCTACCTGAGTATTGTTGCTGACCATGTCCATCACTTTATGCCACGAAGGATTAAGACATTTCTGACGGCAAAAGGGGGTCCAAACTGGTACTAGTAAGGTGTACCTAATAAAGTGGCCATTGAGTGTAGTTTGCTATGAAATAATAATAAATTAATATCCATTCACTTTTTTAGTGTTGGACAAAAAGAACTCTGCTAATGATCTCTTCACGCTTTCCATAAATTAGTCAAGTGGTTTTTTGAATAGCTGAAAGTTGGTAAAAGATGACAGGACTTCAGTTATGGGTGAATTTTCTCTCTTTCTGTCTCTCTGTCTTTTGCTCTCTAGCCTAAGGAAGCATTGCATATTTCTAGCAGTGAGGTATTTTTGTTCATTCAGAAATAGCAGAATTAATGCAAGGCAGGTTGACCTTTCTGAATAAGCTGTCCTTTTAAACAAACACAACTGACAACCAGTATACCTCGTTTCTACTCTATTGTACCGCAGTGCTGAGATGTCAGTGTTAAGTGTACTTTTGCTTGATTTTTAAGTCAAGTACTTTTCCCTGAGAGGCAGAACTGCACTTATGCTGCGCTGCATCATCATTTATTACCTTCCATTGCCTTTTGATAAAAGGGTCTGATTCACTTCATAAAACACCACCCAGTCCCCCAGTAAAAACAGCACACTGGCACAATACTAGTGAGACTTCTTAATCAATTGGTTAAATGGAGTCTGTGACTGTTCTGTCATGCTTCAGGATAAACACAATGTCATAATCACTAAATGACAAGCCAGCCACAAAAACACTGTAATTTGCATTTGATGGTTGCATAATTATAAGAATCATACTTACACTTGTGCACACTTTTGATTTGGGTTCTGAAAGCTTTTATTTCAGGTGATGTGTCGCATCTGAAAGTGGGTGATGCATAAAATACATTTTGGGGATCTGAATGATTTTTTTGTTGCTAAAGATAGACATTCAAATCAAGAGACCACTTGAAAATGTTTAATTCGTAGTCTTGTATTTGTGTAAAAAATATTTATTCTGTAAGCTACTGATGATATTTCTTCCAAACATAAAATAAAAATGCCATTTAGAGGATTGTTTTGCATAAGATAAAACAAAAAACCAGGCATGTTGATTTAATTATTCAGAAGCGTTAAGAAATCAAGATTCGCTAGAATAAAAGTTATTTGTTTTATATAAATAAAACTATTTTTGATAAGTTTATCATATATAGTGATTAAAAATAATAATAAAATTAGCAATATAAACAATATTAATAAATAAATAAATAAATAATAATAATAATAATAATAATAAATCTAAACAAATAAAGTAAATCTAAATAAATGTATAATCAAATAAATAAATAAATAAATAAATAAATAAATAAATAAATAAATAAATAAATAAATAAATAAATAAATGTTATCAGACTTTTTATTACTACTAACATTTTACTTAAAGCCATACCTAATGAAACTTGTCAATCTAGATAAGTGGACTTTTTTAATTTATTATTATTATTATTATTATTATTATTATTATTATTATTATTATTATTATTATTATTAATAATTAATTAATTTATTTATTTTTTTGCTGTATATTATAAATCTAAATTATAGATCTCTAATACCGTATAGGGTACAACCATATCACCCTGCAGCCCAAAACTGGTTACACACTGAAGCTAAGCAGGGCTGAGCCTGGTTGGTACCTGGGTGGGCGACCACATGTGAAAACTATGTTGCTGTTGCAAGTGGTGTTAGTGGGGCACTCAATCGGCGGTCTGTGTGAGTCCTAATGCCCCAGTAAAGTGAAGGGGACACTATACCGCCAATAAGCGCTGTTTTTCAGATGAGACGTTAAGCCGACGTCCTGACTCTCTGTGGTCATTAAAAATCCCATGGTACTTCTCGTAAAGCGTAGGGGTGTAACTCTGGTGTCTTGACCAAATTCTCTTGCGTCTCTTCCCATGCGTTATATAAATACTTATTACTTACTTACTAAATTAAAACCTGGAGGCAACACTTTAATTTTAGTTCCATTCAGCAACTATAATCAATCTTGACTTTATTTTTATCTTGATTGATTGTGCAGCCCTATTATGTCTCGCTTCTGTAGCAAGACTTTCAAAGCTCTTCGCTGTTCTTATACCCAATTATCCTCTTGCTGCTTTTTCTACAGTATATTTTAATTCTGCTGTATCGATCGTCTGTTTAATTGGAGGCTTTGGTCACTTCATTGGTAATTAGTCAGAGACTGTTTATTGAAGGAAGCGTTTATCGATCAGAAGCGTTCATTGATGTAAATCATGGCCACGAGCGAAGCTTTAAATGGCCTGTTTAAATGAAGCGTTGGCCGAATTCTGCGAGGCAGGCTTGTGGCTGTGGATGGGATTGTATTTTTTTCTGTGTTTGGCCAGGGGGACTGGCAGAAATGAGTTTAGGGCAGTGTTATCAGTTGGAGTGCACATCCGTCAGCACCTGCCAACTCCAAACCCACCCAAACCCCCTCCATGACCCCGCAATACCACATCCATGACCCTGTTCACTTTGGACATCTCTCTTCTGCAACTCTCAGTGCCTTGCTTTAACAAATGATCTGATTCATAAAGCAGTGAACTGTCTTTCTATCCTGTTTTGTTTGTTTGGAGCAGTATTATTTCATGATACTTTGCATATTGTATGGTGTTTGTTGATTATTTTGAACAAGAATTTCAGTTTAAAATGAACTTTAAGTATTACTATTCGTTTTTTTAAATGATACTGTTTGGCTTTAAATGAAATTCATTCATGTTTTAGCTTGAAACTTTTTTTTGTAGTACTCCCATTTTAAAGTTTTTGTTGACATAGTGACGTAAAAAAATAGGTTTCAGTTTTTGTTGACATAGTGACGTAAAAAAATAGGTTTCAGTTTTTATTTTAGTTAAGTAAAGTTTCTGAAAATGATTTTTCATTTGTATAATTTCAAATATTTAATCATGTAAATAATTCTGTAATACATAATGACTTCTCATTTAATGTAATATACTACTACTGCTGTTAATTCTAAAATAAAATAATAATAAACATAAATATGATAAATAGATATGAAAAAAATATGAAATATGAAATATTGTCATCAATGGAAGATACAAAAATAGAATCTATAGCAGTGTCTCATTTCAGAGGCTGCATCCTCCGAAGGATCCATTCGAACTGCGCTGCGTCATCGCAAAAATTCAAAAATTTGAAGCTCCTTCAAAATGTGTCCTTCATTTCCCAGGTAATGAAGTACATAACCGGTGGATCCTTCGCGGCCTTGAACATCCCAAGATTCGTTGAGCGCTGAGAACGGCAGGACGTTTTTAAAAGAAAATTCTGGTTTAAATGTATGAATTCAGTTTAATTTACTTGGCGATCTAAACGCATGTTAAAAAAACAAAAAGAGTATGACATGTCTCACTAAAAAGTAATTTTACGTTTACATGTTTATGTGTACATGTACTGAATGGATCGAAGGAAATATATTTCCAGCATTTGTAAGCCTCGCTTTGCCTTAAGTTCGCTTTAAGTAAATTTCAAAATCACTTTAAAAAAAGAAAGTCATTACAAATAATATTATTAATATTAATAATATATAATATTAATACCACTTATTAACAGCAGCTGTTACGGTTGCCTGGTGACAAGATCTGTCCTTTTGTAGGCTAGATCGTCTCATTTCAAAAGGCTCGGTTCGGCCTGTGTGGACTTCGAAGGACTCACCTTTGAAGTGTGGATCCTTTGGAGGATGCAGCCTCTGGAATGAGACACAGGTTATAGTCACTGTTGTTGTTGTTGTTATTGCTTAAATTCTACAACAAGGCATTTTATGCGTTTTTAAAATTATGTATTTAAGATCAGAATCAGTTTTTATTGCCAAGTGTGCTTCACACACACAAGGAATTTGCTTTGGCTACAGAAGCTTCCAGAAGTTTCTCCTAAAGTCCACTATTATCTCCACCGTTTTGAGCGTGTTCAGCTCCAGGTTGTTGTATCTGCACCATAAAGCTAGCCGCTCCACCTCCTGTCTGTATGCAGACTAGTCACTGTTCCGGATGAGGCCGATTAACAGTAGTAAGATGGAGTTATTTATTATTTAAATTAATTAAAAGTTTTTTTTATTTTATTTATTAATAAATAATTATCATATCAACAACAACAATAATAATATTTCTAATAATAATCGTAATAATGATAATAATAATAATAATAATAATAATAATAATAATAATAATAATAATAATAATAATAATAATAATAATAATTATTATTATTATTATTATAATTATTATCAAATTATTTATTATTTTATTATTATTGTTATTTATTATTATTATTATTATTATTATTATTATTATTATTATTATTATT
>CAIGQQ010034181.1:1501640-1511879 GCA_903798035.1 Danio albolineatus | reverse complement strand
ATAGAGCACAGGTCCACGCATGTATCTGCGAGACTAGACTTAAATTTCAGTGATATTTTTTGCTGTCCTGACAAATGTAAGATCTTAAAGTGCTTGCCTGACTTTGACTTGAACAGCTTTTCAATTTAGCAAACACATGATATTTCATATTTGAGGTCTCGTGGCTTTCATAGCTAATACATGAAGCACTTCACAGTTGTTGCATATTACATACCCAGCACTTGATTTATCCTTGTTAACTTTTCTTTTGTTTTTAATTCTCCCTTTTTAAGTTTCTCCTGGATCTCTTTCGCCTCCATTTCTGCTTTAACAAATGGAACTCCACGCATTTTTTTAAATTAGTGTTTAAAAAATACAAACCTGTGACCCACCTGCAATTAATCATAATGTATTTTTTTTTTTAGTCGACCCGCCCGACCCACGGATTATCTGTAGCGCCCACGCATGTAACCGCCATCCGCCATTTTATTTATTTATTTATTTTTTATTTACAGTACATCAATCTGTTTTTTTTGTCATCGTTTATTGTAATCATGCAAATGTTCATACTTTATGCTTACTTTTTATTTAATATTTTTTTATTCACAGTTTAGTTTGATCACAATATGATAATAGTAGCATTATGTTATATACCAAAAAATGGATAAAGTGGTATCATTCCTTATATGTCATTGTTGTTCCAGCATACAGTACCTTTATGACAGACAGTGCTACTGGAACACCAAGTGTCCTGCTCTAGGGCAGTGTGATGCTGGATTCATGGATCAGTCTGTCTGACCTTTGAACCTACAGCCTTTAGATTACCAACTCAGAGGTTTCACACCACCCACACATGACTCTGCTGGTCAAAGGTTAAATTCAATCGCTGTGATCCACCATGGGATTGTGACATGTTTCATTTTAAAGCTAATACATTCTGTTTAGTGTGTTGCAGTTGGCACCTTCAGCGTTTGTTTGGTAGCTTCACTCAATCAAATAACTGTTTTAAATGTCAGTACATATTAGCATTTTTATGCTTTTTAGTATGACTATAATAGCAGCTTCATATTTTACCTTGAGTGTCAGTGATCTCTATGAATTCAAGCTGAAACGTAAAACATATCCTAAGCAGCTATTCACACACAATGCAGTTTTGCATTGAAAAAGGAGACTAGAGGTAGTGGAATGTAAAAAACAAAAACGAGGCATGTTAACAAGAGACAAGAGTTGAACTTTAAACACTGATTGACATTTTAATGTGTTTTTATGTATGAAAGCCATACAAAAAGAAGAAAAACAGAAACAAAAATAGGAAGCAGAACACATTGTTCCGTAGGGAGAATTGCACTTTTTGATAAAAAAAAAAGAATCGATTGCATCTTTGACACAAATAGTACATTTTAATTTAAAGTGCATTGGAGTTAACATAACATCTTATTTCATCATCCGGATTTAATATTTAATCAGCTCCGGAATCCCAATTTGATCTTCGCTTTTGAGTACACACGTTTAACATTACCATAAAATGCTTTTTCTAGTGCAATACAAAAGGCTTTAACAAGTGTTCTGCACATCCGTGACTTTAGTACTTTTGTTATTCGTGATGGTTTGAGTGAGTGAAAGAGTCTGCGGTGTTGAGTGGCAGTTTAACTCCGTAAAATCGGCACGATGGGGGAAAAGAAACACAGCCAACGAATAATTTGTCCCTTTGAAGCATCGTGGAACCGACAATGTCAGAATGTCATTCTTATTCCTTATTTCTTTCCCTGGTATAATTGCGAACGCATTGACGCGCGCGTAAATGATATATTTTTTTTATGTGACACCAGAAGAGTTGCTTTATCGTAATGCACGATTCCTCAAACGCTCACCTTTTTATCCTTCAAGCTTCAAAAGTGCGCTTGATCAAAATCTACAGTTAACTGAAGCATCAAATAGAAATATAAACAGTGGCCTGTCATTCAATTTCCATTGGAAATGCAGCGTGAGGGGGGAAAAATATGCAGGCTGGTGCTTAATGTTCTGCTTATGGGAAGCACAGTAAATTGCTAGGATGTTTTTCATCACGGGTTTTATCTCTTTCTCCCTCTCCGTCCTTTACCTCCAGGCTTCAAAAATGGATGCACAAACCACAAACTAACATCGGAACTCTTAAAACAAGCCATAAAGTACTAATGGCGTATGGTGTACTTCGGCAGCATTTCCGCCCATTGTTTTCGTTTGTTTTTCCACAACAATATGAAATGGCAAAACTGTAGCCATAATAACCATTACAGAGACGATCATTTCCTCTCACATCGCACGTTTTCTCCATGCATCCGTTGGATCATTTCACAGAAATTTAGTAATAGTCAATTTGCTGTGAGGTTTTGAGCGCTAAAAGCCTATGTGGATTGGATGGTGATTATTGTGATAGCCATCATTTTCCCAACAATGTTGTATCGGTGCATTTGTGTGACAGAGCCATTAATGGAAACCTGTTTACTTTAAACTGAGGTGAAGGCAGGAGACAGCTTTCAGATAAATAGCTTGTTATCGCTCTCTCACTCTGACTGTCTCGCTCTTTTCGTCCCCCCCACCCTCCTCCCGTTCCTCGCGCATCTGTATGGATATGGAGTCTTGAGGAGAGATTGGTAATACTGTAGACACTTAGCAGGAGGCAGGTGGCTGTTAATTTAAGAGTGAGGGCCATTTGCTAATGTCGAACCTCCCTCTGTGCTTATAGTCGCATCGCAGGGTTCGAGCTCTTAGGTGGGCTGATGCTGAGAGCAATCTAGAGACGAGAAATTGTGCAATCAGTACATCAATATAACCGCGTCTTTCCCTCTTCGGTGACAGCAGCAGATGGGCCCAAAATGAGTCGTACAATGGAAAAGGTGAAGGATTGACTATGAAAAAAGCAACAAGCTACTAGGTCTTGCAATCTGAGCCGATTAGATCCTCCCTTAGTTTTTCTAGTCTATTTCAGATGTGTTTATGTATGTGTGTTTGTGTGTATATTATGTTTAATGTAAGCATATCATATTTTCAAGCATATTGATTGTGTTGTATAATGGATTGGGTGTTTATGATTCAAATGGGTAGACCCTTCATTTGCATATTGTGTATAGACAACAACTTTTTGTTAATTTTGATTAATTTTTAATCCTTGAAGCAAACTTGTGTGTGTTGATTTAAGAAATGAATGTGTGTTGTGTTATATATATATATATATATATATTTTATTTGTTTATTTTCATTTATTATTTATTTATTTATCTTTTTTAATTATATGATCATTAGTCATTTATATAATTATCATTATATTATTTTATACATTATTATTATTTGATTATGTTTTATATTTTATTCATTCATTCATTCATTCATTCAGTCATTCATTTTTCTTTTCGGCTTAGTCCCTTTATCAATCTGGGGTCACCACAACTTATCATGCATATTTTTTTACATAGCGGATGCCTTTCCAGTTGCAACCAATCACTGAGAAACATCCATACACACTCATTCACACTCATTTTAATATTTTATTATTACTCTTTTCGTATAATTATTGCTTTATTATTTCCTTTTTGTCCATATTGTTATAATCTCATGACTGTATGGATTCAAGCGACACTTGTTTTCAAGAGATAAGAGAATGTCTCCATTTCAAGGTCTGTATCATCACTGGACATTGCTGTGAAGCAGTAATTTTCCATTGCTGTTGCTTGTGGTGTAATAACACTTGTTGGATTTATCTTGGTCAGACGAATACACAACTCAGATTATTTAACAAACTCTGCTCTTTCTTCATCATCCTTTATCCACTGCTTCTGCTCCTCTCTGGCTTTCTCAGCCAACTCTTCTATTGATAGGAGATTGTTAATTCAGTTGAATACAGGTTAACAGGTTTGGGTATTAAGCGACTCTGCTGGCTTGTTGTATGGAAACCCAGAGCAACAGACATTTTATGACAGGATCTGGCATCTGGGGCTAGATCTTATTCATCAGGCATGGAGTGTGTGATCTAACAATGTGGACTCAAATCTCAGATTTGACCCATGTGACTTGTAAATATAATTTCTTATATGTATACATTTTAGTACAATTCATGGCTCTCTGCAATATTTGATTTAGTCGTGACATTCCTAGGTATGTTAGTCCCAGATAACAACCACTGAAACTAATAACACAGGATACTTTTGATTCTTCTTGACCTTTAGTGAATGCATAGAGACACACACGTATATGCTTGTCTGTCATACCTCTAATTTTTTATTGTTTGGCACCATTTAGTATAATATGTAGGTTAATATTTGCTCTTTTCAGTGATTTTTAATTTATTCTCACTTTGCGTCAGGCTGCTGATAAGCCTCTCAGGTTTTATTTGTAAAGTCCATTCAATAACAGACATCTGAATGGATTTTATCCCTTACACAATACACATCATTTAAAGGTTTGTTTGATTGATTTGATTCATAAATTGGTCATTTACTTCGTCTACTTTTTAAAATGTGGCACTACTAGTAGCATGTTGTTTATATGATTTCAACTTATAAAATATATATACGAGCAATATCACAGTCGTAGAAGTGCGATATGGCTGTATATCAGCATTGGTGGGACACTAAGACAACGCAAGCCTCCCACCAGTGCTGATAAACAGCCATATCGCACTTCTACGACTGTGATATTGTGTTTATACAATAGTTCGACGACACAATCATGAAAATAAAAAAGAAAACACAGAGAGTCTAAACACTTTTCTTTTAGGAACTACTTTCTTCTGCCATTCATTCACATTTGCAGCTGATGTCAGAACAGCAGAAGCCGTTGCTAATTCACCAACGTCACTTTGGAGCTAGTATTTGAATGATTCTCTAGCATCTGAATGCAAATTTGTTTTTATCATATAATATTTTTATGTGGTAACACTTTATTTCGATGGTCCATTTGAGTATTAGTAGACTGTCTACTCAATATCTGTTGATACAGACATTTAACTGACTATAAGAAGTTTTGCAAGTACATGTCAACTTACACCAATCCTACCCCTAGCCCCAACCTAACAGTCTACTTATAATCTAATAAGAATTAGTTGCAATGCAATTTAAATTCAACAAACTGACCATCAAAATAAAATGTGACCTTTTTATGTATATCCGTCTTGCCATGAAATAGCCATAAGTTGCTGATGTGGCAATAAATAAATAAATACATTCTCTATCATAAGGTCTAAAGCGATGACAAAACAACATATTTTGCTGACATTTTAAAATTAGAATGCTGAACCTGACATGAAATGCCATCTGTCTACAAATATCTCCTTATAGCATTAGAGTCTATTACAGTCTACAGTATTTCTCTGTTGTTATCAGGATATCACAATAATTAACACCGAAAAAAGCAGCACGATTGCTGTTGTGTTTGTGATGAGGAAAAACGCTAAACACATGCGGGCATTGCTTCTTTCTTACTGCCACCACAACACACATTCCTGATATGCGAGTCCAATACATAAAAAAAAACTTTGAACAGTAATAAATAATTGTTTTGCAAGTTTTACTGTTAAAAAAAAGAGTGCCATTCACTTCTATTATGTGGGAGAAAAGCAAAAGATGGTTTGAAAAAGGTTTGTTTGTTACATTATTGCCATATAAACACATCCCAACCATCAAGGTTGCAGTGAAGTAGCTTCAGAAGGTGCCGTTGTGGAAAAAAATATATATTGATTTTAGTTTTGAAGACTTGGACTTCTCACAAGCTTTCTTCAACTACTTCAAAAGGCTTTACACTCCACTTAAAAATGGAAGAAAAACATTTTTTTTATATCACATTTTAACAAATACCTTACATTTTTATATACATGGCAAAAGTATTAAGTTTTGTCAAAGCAGTTTTTTTTATACAAAAACTCTGTTTTTCCTTTTGAATGTTTTGTTTATACAAGTAATTTCTTTCTTTCTACTTGTTTCCCTTCATGAATATAGCTGTGGTTGCTGGTATCAATCAAATCAATCAATCAATCAATCAATCAATCATTTGTCAGGTGTACTGTAAATGGACACATTGCAAACACTCCTTCATAAACTGTCTGTCAAATCCTTACCCTCTCTCCATGTATTTATTAATTTATAGACGAGAGATTGTTGGCCAGTTTCCTTGGTTGCAAAAAAATGGAAGGCTACTGGATGCAGCTCATGGAAGAAAGGATGTTATAGTTTAATTTTATTTTTCCATTTGCTTTAGTCCCCAGAGCGATGCGGCCATCTTCAAAGCCATTGTTCCCCTTCTGTTTTTCCAGCAAGTGCCATATTCCTCTCGCTGACCCCAGGGAGAGCGCTTCCTGCATTAACTTTGCAAACACAGTCGGGGATAGCTGGCAGGGCCACGCACAAATTGAATTCTTTTTTATCTCTTTAAAGGCGGGACGGGAGGGAAATAACTAAATAGCCCTGTGTTACGAGCCAGTGTCTGTGGCAGCATTAGTCCTTATAGCTGGTGCAAATTGACTTAAAATGGATCAAGGCCAATTTGGCGAAGGTCAAATAGCGGGTCAGAAGCTGTACCCCAAAGGCATGGATCTACCTAGAATCATCTCTGCCAGGTTTATTTTGTTTGAACGCTAAATTGCACATTTTTTTGTGGCTTCTCTTTGCAGTGTCGCTGAAGGCAGGTTTTAGATATGGTGCTGATAACCGGAATGAGCACACTTTAAACTTCAAGTGTGATTTTTGTCGTTTTTCATTGCCTTCAAGGTTCATCTCAGAGCGGAGGGGTTCTGGCGAGGTTTATTTGAGCATTGTAGCCTGAAGGCAGCAGTGTCAGAATCCATCTCTCCCATCATTTCAGTTCCACGCCTGACTATAAATGCACCTGGGTTGGAATACAAGCACAGAAAATGGCTGTCATCTTTCGGAAGTGACAATGTTTAACCGTGAATCAATTGCCACTTGTCAGTTTCTTTTCAGATCATCATAAAAGTTGGCACATCTTCACAAGAACTGCTTTTAATTGTGCTGTGATGTTTGTGACAGGAGCCAAATCACCCTGCAGCTCAAGACGGGATGCCCAATAAAGCTAAGCAGTGGTTAGGTCTGGTTAGTCCAAAGAGAAAACTAGGTTGCTGCTGGAAGTGGTGTTAGTGAGGCCAGCAGGGGATGTTTATCCCTCAGTCTGTGTGGGTCTTAATTCCTGCAGCGTGATTTGGCAGTGTACTGAACACTGTACTCTAAAAAAGCAGTGTCCTTTGGATGAGATGCTAAACTGAGGTACTGATGCTCTGTTGTCATTGATGTCTTTTTCCAACTTTTTTACAGTTCCTAGAACTATAGACCCTTTAAATGACATGTTTTTGACGACATATTTCAGTGGTCAGCATCTTAATTTGTGGCTACACCGTTAATCAAAGGAGATTTTGATGCACATTTTGTCAGTGATTGTAATAAACCTCCAGCATGTGCGTTCAGATGGAGTAGCATTTAGCAAAAATGTTTCCATAGTTGTGTGTATATTAGTAACACTGAACCAATGAAAGCTGTTAAAACTTTGTTTATTCAGCAACTGCTATTTCCATAGGATTTTCTGGGTTTCTTAACCCTTATTTGGTGGGTTTTGTTGGTTTCTGTGAGCGTCCTCTGGTCTTCAGAGGAGATTTACTACAGATCACATCATCATTCCCTGGCAAGTTGTGCTTGACAATTGCAGCTTTACTTATATTTGCGATTTAATTAGATTAATCGTCCAGCCCATCTTAAAACCTCAAAAGTTTTTAAATATGTTTATTAAAAAAAAAACATTTATAAATCTATAATTTCTATTATATCATCTGTGCATCAAATTACAAAAAAACTTGTTAAAACTTTCTAATACAGTGACTACGTGCGAGACAATCAATTTGATATTGTTCTCTCTCCTGGCTCCTGTTATCAGTCTCACACATTTTTTTACTTGTTCAGAAAGTCAGGAAAACACTATTGTTGATTCTTTTTTTTTTTTGCTATTTGTGCAAATTAGAATGCAGAAAAAAAATTGAAAATTATATTTTTGGCTGAGGTATCTTCTTTTTGGCAGTTATGCATTGCAGGAACTGGGAATGTTTTTTTGAGATATAATCCAGCAAAACTGTGAATGTCCTTAGCATATAATGCAGCAAAATTGGAAATACAGTGATTTGAGTGTACATTAATACAGAAGATGCATGCTAGAGTATATAAAATACAGGGTTACTAGATAGGGTTGTCATGATACTGGAATTTGGTACCAATCGATACTAAAATTTTAAAAGCATCCATTTCCCACTAACATTTTAGCAATGTTTAGCACATTCTTAAGCACCGCTGATTTGCCATTGTGTTCACATGCTCAACGGAAATGACTGTGATTGGCCGTGAAGGTCATCAATTCACCAAACTCACCGCTGTGAACACTGGCAAATCAGTGTTCAAGAACGTGCTCAACAGCGCTCAAATGTTAGCGGGAAATTTAATTTTCTGTATCGACTGGTTCCAAACTACTGTATCGTGACAACCCTATTACTAGATATTCCAAGAATATGCAGAAAGCTACAGTATTGTTAGCAGGTTTGTGATGTATTCCTCAATTTTGCTATTTTAAATGGATAATTTATGTCTACATTCCTTTTCCATTTATACCTAATCCCAATAAACATGCAGGATTCTTATTTGCAGTGTGAATGCAACCAGGAAACTGGTTTGGGGTGCAAATGCTTTATAGGTGAAGCAGACCTGGTGGCTAGTTCCTGTCTCTAGTGTGAAAGTCTCTGTTACAAATCCCATGACACTTTTAACAAAGTATGGGTATCTAATCCCAATGTAGTGCCCAAATTCATATTCATCAGCCTTTTTAGCAGTCACTGGCTCATAATACGAGGCTCCAATTTACCAGTCATTTGCAGAATGATTCACAAAATCCACAGAATTGTCTCCATCACTATGTGGTGAGTGTACTGGTACCTGCAATCTGTGGCTGCTGTTGCATCAGCCTGATGGATGTTGCACACCGGTGGCGAGGGGAGACCCTAGATATGTTTGTGCAACATTTTGGCTGTACAGGAATACACAATAAAGCCCATTCATTCATTTGAAGAGAACGTATCAAGGTCATGCACAAACCCAAAGGAAGGTGACTTGACAGGTGACATGAAGGCTCTGTCCTGGACGTCAGCAGCCATGGTGTCATTTTGTCAGTGACACAGAGAGACTTCCCCAAACCCAGCTTTGTACGTCCACCACGGTCTTGTCAGCCCGTCTTTCTGCTTGACGAGGGCCGAAGCAGCTGCACGGACGACAGGTGATTAAAGTGTCAACACTGCTGACAGACAGACAGTACAGACGGGGGCCAGCTTGCATTTGAGCTCCCTCAACCCCCTAACTGCATTAGCAAGTGTGGATAGACGCATACGATACACATGCCTACCCGTTGCATGTCACTTCTGCCTTTCTGAAACTGTTGTCCAAAAAACTAGTGTACTTGAATTCAGAACCAGTTACAATTCTTTCAAGTGAGATTTCAGGGTAAAAGATTTTTAAATAATTTGGTGAAGCAGAGGAGCAATTTATTAATTTTTTTATGCCTGAGGCTTGTGTAGTTACTGACTGATTGTGAAAACGTGTAAAACACATTGTGGTGATATACTGTATAAGCTGTTTTATGAAAAAGAAAATAACTAAAACAATGGAGTGTAGAAAGTGTCAATAAATCGTCGCAGACGCACTTTCTATTTGACCACACGAATGCGTGTGTCATTTATTTTTGTTAACTGCCACAAACAAAATGGCGCTCCACAGAATCCACCATCATCGTGAAACCAAAACGAACAACGTCTTCACAACACTAGGGTCCTTAAAGGCGAAAAGAAATCTACAGCTAAACACTGAGCAACAAAAAAGCATTGTGATTACAAAGCCCACACAACTTAGTCAGGAGTTAGCTTAGCAAAGTCTACAGCGAGAGAAGTTTGGGGACTACAAAAAAATAAATCCTGGTTAATGATGTCATAAACCCTTCAGGTTACAAGCATATACCCTGTGCAGCGAAGGGGCGTTGCCAGATGTGCTGTAATGTTATAGCAGGATGCTTCCTTGTGACATGAAGCCGATCCGCGAATCTCAGCTCATTATGTTTGCTGACCAATCAGAGCCTCTTGAGGGCGGGCTTTTGGGGAAACTATAGGAAATATGACAGTCGTTTTCATGTTAGCTGTAAAAGTTTTGATGGTCAGTTTGGCTGAATATAATTTATATACGTTTTCAATGAAAA
>CAIGQQ010034181.1:1431133-1446137 GCA_903798035.1 Danio albolineatus | reverse complement strand
TATATGGATCATATATATATATATGGATCATATATATATATATGGATCATATATGTATGGATATATATATGTATGGCTTTTTATATATAGTTAACTTGCTCTGTGGCACACCCGGTACAGTGCTCATGTACAGTATAACGGCTTGTTTCCTTTAAAGGGGTGATTCAGAGTGTATTTTTAAAGCTTGATTGTGTTTATGGGATGCAAAGCAATGTGTGCTCATTGTTCATTTGTGAAAAATCAAATGTTACTTTAATTATACACTGCTACTCAGCTAACATGACAGCGACTGTCATATTGCCTAGTTCCTCCAAAAGCCTGCCCTCAAGAGGCTCACATAATGTGCTGAGATTCGAGAATCAGCTCCATGTTACCAGGAAGCGTCCTGCTATAACATAACAGCACATCTGGCCACGCCCCCTGATGTTGTTTATGTTCAGACAGCTACATTACAAATAAGATATCGTAGTGGACCACCTCTTTAACAAATGCATTTGAAGAGTTCAGATGCAAAAAACGCTAAGTGCCGTCTGAAATGTTCTTTTAAAATGAGCATTTTTCTCAGACTCCTGTGTGTAGGATTAGTCATTTCATATTTATGGTAATGAGGTTATTTTCATTACCTTTAAGTGAGATGACTGAACATAAACGCAGGAGGCTGAGAGAAATGCTTGTTTTAGAAGAAAATTTCAGACGGCACTTAAAAGTTTTTTGCATCTGAACTCTTCATTTTTAACATACCTTTTTCTCTTTTATACTGTTGTTTTAACAGCCATGCTGTATTACCTTTATGACAAGGCAAAACAAGGCATAATAGCTTCAAAAATACACAATCCTATTGGTTACATTTAAGGTAAGGTCTAGTGATATGTTATTTTGAAAAACTTTGATAAAGCACTAACTTATTAGCACCAAAGATCACAATATATGCATGAACAAGCTTAATAATCATTCCCACAGTTACATCATTATTTTTAACACCTGTATAAACTGAGAACCCTCACGTTTAAACTGTCACAAAACACGCAAGAACCACTGTGATAAAAACAAAAGTGTCATTATAACATCACGTCATTATAACAAAGCTGGATTGGACATAATAAATGATTTCATTAAATTTGAAAAACGGTTTTGGAGATTTCTATTTTCCACACTAAACTGAATGCTGTAGTTGATGAATGAAGCCACTCTGTGGACTTTTAAAAAGATAGCCTGAACCAATCAAGAAGTTGCTGAGACTTTTATTTTAGTATGTCAATGTAATTCCAACTGAAAATGATTATTGAGAAGGGTGGGACTTTAATTTTGCACAACATTCCATCATAGTAAACTAACAGTGAATGGGGTGTGGTTAAGAACATTATGGCTCTCTATGAACAGAGAAGAACCCCCAATCAAATAACAGAAGGAAATTGTCCAGACTTTAATTGAAGATGAACAAAACATTTTTTTTCTTCCAGTGGATTAACTCGCACAGATTAATTGTTCACCTGAGGAACTACTAGCAAAATAAACATTTCAAATTTTGATTTCACACAGACTTTAAAGATGATATCAATAGCATGTAGCATGAAGCCACTAAGTGGACATTAAAGTCAGCAAGGACCAACTGGGAAGTTGCTGAGACTTTTTTCAGTATGTCAATGTATTTCCTAAATATTAAGTAGGAGGTGGAGCTTTCATTTGCACATCATTCCGTCATAGCAAACTAACACTAAGAGGGTCGTGGTTAAGAATAGTATGTCTCTCTGTAAACAGAGAAGAACCACCGATCCAAACAGACTAGCAAATTGTTCTTTGATTGAAGATGAACAAAACAAACTTTTTTCCAGTGAATGAACTTGTACAGATGAATTGTTCACCTAAACAATATAGTAATAATGTGCATTGGCAAAATGAAGATTGTAAATTTAGATTTTACACTGACTTTAAAGATGAATTCGATAGCCTGTAGACATTCTACAAATCACAAGCCTCTAGTAATCATATTGTAGACAACCTTTGTTTTAATCACATATACAGCTACTGCTTTAATCCCAATTAACTGGATTGTTAAATCTCTGTTGCTCTGTGGATTGACCAATCGATACAGGCACTGATCGACAGGCAGATTAATCGAAGCACATAAGACGCCTTCGTTCTCTTGCTAGTCTTGCTGAAATCCTGCTTCTCTGCAGTCTGATTAGTATTCTTCAGTCCCACTGTTATGAAACCACAAAGCCCGTAAAGCCGGCCAGACTCATGCCTTGCAGGACCTCAATTGTGACCCCGCGAACGCTGAAAGTTTGTCCTGAAGCTTTGTCTGAGAGCGGGGCTGTAGAGCTCTGCAGGACTCCTGCTTTCCAATAACCCAATAACAGCTACATCAATACAGGGAACAAAAGTGATAATGGCAAGTACACATTGTGCACTGCTGACTAGAGTCGGGGGTTTTAGGTTTTAAGAGGATAAAAGCTGTCAGACTTCGATGGGATGTAAAGCCGACAAATTCATTTTGGCACATTTAAATCGCTCGTAGCCATACTGTCTGGCTGCTGGTAGGATGCATATTAATAAAATATTACAAAGAAGTGTGTGTGCGTGCTGTATGCTGGTGTCTGGTTTAAATTCAATTTACTAAAGTGATTTTTATGTACATCAAAAGCATATTGAATGCAATTGTCTATTTGAATGTTTCAGAAAATAATGTTTGTGAAAATAAAATATTAACATGGGTGAAAATAATTTCATATTCATTCATCATCATGTTTCAGTGTAATGAAAAGCTTAATCTGAGTCATACTTGTTGAATTATCCAGTATAAAAGAATAATGATCATATTTTAAATAATTATAAATTACTTTCTGAAAAGGGGTAATGTAATATAAGGAGTCGGCTGACAACGAGCTGAGGGTCCAAATGCAGTTTCATAATAGCTTAGTCAGGCAGGCAATGGTCACACAAGAACAAACAGATACATTAGGGTAATCCAAAATCGTAGTCGTGGTCAACAGGAAAAAAAAAACAGGGATCAAAGACCACTGAAGAACAAAGCAAGGAAACCAAATGTTACAGGAAACAAAACTCAGCAACTTGTGTGTGTTATAAAGGTGAATATATAGTCCATATAATCAGTTCATGATGAGTTACCAGCAGTGGGTGTGTAATCAGGGGTGATCCAGAACTGGTGTGTGTGTGAGGTGCTTAATGGGAGTTGTAGTTTATACAGTTGTATTCCTGGTGATAATCCTAGTATTTTTATAAAGATTTTCTTTTTTATTTTCACAATTTCTTTTTTTATTTTTATTTTTTCCTCAAACAGTTTTTTTTTTCTCAAACTAATTTGCCTTATTGCATTAATTCTTTCATTAGCTATGTTTCCATCAACCTATTGTTATGCGCATTTTGGACATGTGCATAAGAAATCAGTTGATGGAAACGGTAAGATGCACATAAATTTTGGAAATGTGCATAAAAATTGTAGGATAATTGATTTATTCGATAAGAAAAGATGTGCCTGATGGAAACACTTTTACCGAACAAATTCCAGTACAGTATGTGCATTAAAACAGGTGATGTGATTTTGTTATAAGAGATCCTGTGATGATAAAAATGTGTGTGAATGGACAAACCAGCAGGCTGAGCACATTGTGAAATATCTGAAATGTTTTGGTCATTCTAAAATGCCTTAATCAGTTCAGTATTAGTGTTATTATATTATCAATTACCTCCAGAATCAAGAGCGTCTGTGCTCTGCGTCTCATGCCTTCAAACGCCACCATGCGTTCATTACGTGTCAGTGTCTTCTGAGGCGCAAGTCATTTATTACATAAAGAAAAGATTCACGCAGCTTCTCCTGTCACAGCAAATTTCATTTTTACTGTTGATATTTAGGGCCAGTTAATCAGGAAGTGACTATTTTGTTCTCTTTGACTTGTTGGATGGAAACCCTGCTTTATTTGCACATCTTTTTTTGTGATATTCCAGTTTTGCACATAAATATTATTCACATTTTTGGATGGAAACAGCTATTTTAACAAACATTTTTTTTATCTTTCCAGTAACAATTCACAAAATTCTATCTTCCTTTCATTCTAGCTGCTAAAAGTCCATTAGCACTCTGTCTACCACATGGTAAAGTCTTGCTGACATGCTAGTTCATAATGGGCTTTTAACATGTGTGTCATGTGCAAAATATCAGAGAATGCTGACGGCCTACAAAGTCCAAAAAAAAAAAAAAAAAGCCTCCTTGCTTCAGGCAGAATCCTGCAACTCCATTTTCACCCACACACTCTGGTGTCACTGTATTTTCTGACTCCGAGTCTACCGGTGTCAAAATGGTGAAAAAATATTCCTGACAAGCAGATGAACAATGGCCTCAGCCGCACTCGTGTCACCTTTTGCCATCTATGATCTAAACATAGCATAGAACAGACACCAAGGATATGCTTATTTTGGAATGTCTCAGTATATCAGATGGCGCCGTGCATGATCTCTTCTGTTTTTCTCTCTCTTTGTTTTCTTCTGCCAGTGAGAACAGACTTATTGACCTTGGGGTCATTGTGTTGCCCAGTGTTTGAGTGTTTAATCAGATGGATAGAGAGGACTGATGTTCTGCTGGGATTCGGAAAGGGTTTTTATCATCCATAAGCGTACTTGAGATCATCATCATCATCACAATTCATAGCGTTCCTCTCTCCTTTATGCTGGACTGCCTCAGGCTGCAGCTTTATCTAAAAATTCATGAAGCCTACACATTTTTTTTCAATTCTTGTTTGGGAAGTTTCAACTCGTTTCTAAAGATCTCTTGTCTGGCACAATTCAAAACTACAATTTGAGTTTTCTTCATCCTTACCTCTTTGTTACTACAAAGAAAAATGAAGATTCATTTAGTTTTACTGAAAAAAAAAAACAAGGTAAATAGTATGTACAGTAGATTAAATAGAAAACTTAATAATAATATTAGTTAAGACCAACCGTTACAGAAATTTTATTCATTCATTTACCTTCGGGTTAGTCCATTTATTCATCAGGAGTCGCCACAGTGGAATGATCTGCCAACTTATCCAGCATATGTTTTACACAGCGGATACCCTTCCAGCTGCAACCCAGTTCTGGGAAACATCCATGCACACTCGCATTCACACACATACACTACGGCCAATTTTGTTTCATCAGTTCACCTATACCGCATGTCTTTGGACTGTGGGGGAAACTGGAGCACCTGGAGAAAACCCACGTAAACATAAAAACTCCACACAGAAATGCCAAGTGACACAGTCGGGACTTAAAACATTGACTTTCTTGCTGTGAGGCGACAGTGCTAACCACTGAGCCATCGTGTTGGCTCACCATGGGAAGCACAGAATTTTATATGGATTTATTATTACAGTTCAGAGATAAACCGTATTTATCTCAGGAGTTTCCGGTAAAAGTAAACATTACCATGAAAATCTTAATAAAGGCATATTGACATTAAGGATGTTTATCTGCTGAAATGTTGTTTTATTTGTATTGGGCAAAGTATACTTGTAAGGTTTTTGTGTATGTTGTATATATTGAGAAAGGGGAAAAACTATAAATCGTTGTATGAATGCTGGAATATTTAAATCATTTTTCGTTAAAAATGCGTGAAGGTCATGCGACCATCAGGAAGAACATAGCATCTCATTTCTCACAGGATTCGTTCTGTATTCTCGCAATTTCTCCGAGTTCATTCTTCCGAGGTGACCTGGCAAGACAGGTCTTTACACGAACACAAGTCTATTCTCAGCGTTGTTGGAATTGAGAAACAGCCAATGACTTCTCTTGACACTTTAAAAGTTTATGGCTGACATTTTGAAGAATGCTTCTGTTTTGCACTGGACTTTTTGTTTTGTCTTGTTATTTAAATACTTTGTACATCCAACATTACTCTACTACATTACAAATTCATGCATACACCTACATCTGAAACACTGCTACATTTACATATTTTCGCATTAAGTTGTTTAAAACAGTTCCTTCAATAAATTATGTTAAATAATTTTGGCTTTCATGGGTGTCCCTCTTTTTTGTTACATCCTTGTGAGCCACTGGGGGTAACAATGAATATGACACGAGCATATCTAATAGCTCATAGTAACATGTTAGCTACCCCTTCACAAATATTTACTCAATTAATGCCCATTGGCTCCCTGGTGAAGCACATGTCTGTGTCCTCATGATCACACAGATGTATAAAGGCTAAGGCGACTATCACTGAGTTACATTACTACTAATGTTTGAGGGAACAGTATTTTTTTTTTAACTGTGATCAAAACTGACTGAAATATGTATGTGTGTTCATGGTCCATTTTCTTAAAAGATAAAGACCAGGATAAGTGTTGCTGGAATGTTGGTATTTAGATTCTCAAAGCTAACAGTCTGTAAAATCTCAATATGAGTTAAAAAAAAACAGTGCAGGTCTGTGACAAGTGGAAAGCATACAGAAAAATACTGATATTGAATCAAAAGGAATGAAAATATGAGATGAACCTGACAAGGGCCACATAAAGGAGTATTTGTTTCGGTGACGTTCTTAGTGCCTGAACATGAACTACAGTCATTATTCATGATACGTCAATAGTGCTTGATTCTTTCATATTTAATAGGGAATCATGGCGAGTGATCCGAATGAGAACATTAGCCTGGTTCAGGTTCTCTTGTTCTTATTTGCCCAAAGCGCAGTCTATAGTTGGCGGGTCAATAGTTAGACAATACCTCTCTCTTTGATGTACCCTGCCAGTTTTGAAGCATGTAGATAGCTTGAGTGCCTGAATATAATGGCTCGCATAATGTGCTTGCATAAAAGAACATTTCAGCATTTGTTCTCTCTCACTCCCATTCTCTTTGTACTGGTACACATGCACACGGATATAAATGTGTGTTTTCAAATACTGTTTCATTATTGAAAGGCCTTTTATGTCTTTTTGATGCATGTTTCTTTCTCGCCGTAGAGAACAAGAAAAAAAGTGTGAGTCATGTACGACTCGGCTCTCAAACACTCTTCTTGTGTTGCTGGATGGGTTGGTGGGAACTTGCAAATCACAAATTTATTAGCCCTTCCTTAATAGGGACGAACTGTTGCTTATTGTTAAACATAGTCAGGGCTGCAAAGTTACTGAGTAAACAATCAAGTACTCCTTATTAGAGCGTATTACTTTTTATAAGCTTCATAATCAGATTTCTGTTGCCTTTCTTATAGATTTGATGGCAACATATTCAGTAGGGATGTAACGATTCATTGTGACCCAGTTGAAAATTGATTCAAATATGTGATGATTCAAATCGATAGAAAAGTTAAATGAATCACAATACATTTTTTGAACAGAGGGAGTGCTGTGTTTACAGGCGCAAATACGCTTTACCTGCACATCAGCGTCGAGCAAGAGGTGGGGTGACAGAATAAAATGACAGTGGTGAAGTGCACCAGGCAAAATGCAAACTGTGTGCAAATACTGCAAAAAGACATTTACTTCCAGTAACAGAACAACGAATATGATGCACATAAACCGTCAACACAGTGAAAAACTACTGTCACAGTTGTCTAGATCAAAAAAAAAATTATATATGTGTATATATATATATATATATATATATATATATATATATATATATATATTTATATTGATTAGCCAAACCAAGTGGACTGGATGATTTGCAGCGCAACTTGCTCCTTGATACAGAGATCGCACGGTGCATCAGTGTTTTCATAGCGAAAGTGTCAAGATGTTTTTCAGACTGAAAGAGAAAGTTGTTTAGTTACAGAAGCAGGTATTAGATTATTTTTACCCTCCCATTTTCAAATTAGTTTGTGCATATTTTAATATTTTGCTTGTTATTATTGAATATTTAAAAATGTTCAGCAATATCTCTCCTTAAGTGTATCACACTGATACTTATTCAAATTAATTATACAAGTAATATTAACAATTTTCCTTCAAAATCATGTTCAACTTCTGTTTCCATCCTACTATATAATTAACAATTTTTTTAATCATTTTTTTATGCCAGCCAACCAATTTATAATTAAATATTTTGATATTTAACTACACTGTTGAACGTTCTCAGTTGAATGTTAGTTATGCCAGTTATTAGCCATTTCTTACATTAACCACAGTTTGGGAATTCCCAGTGTAATGTAATGTTTAATGCCTTGTACTTTATTGGAAATGTTCTTCAGCCAATCAGAATCAAACATTTAGCAGCCTGGTAGTGTAAATTGTGATGGTGACTGACTGCCTGTACCATATAACCTACATATTTACTTTCCTGGGACTCAAAAATGATGTGGTGTCCTGAACTGAATTTGGTTTTGAAAGATGCTTTCGAAAATGTGTACACTCTGTCACATCTTGTAGTTCAGGCCTCAGTTCAGTCCATCAGGACAATGTATTCATTTACCCTGCAACCATGCAGAACTCAAGGACAGGCACTCTACTTCTTTCTCACCCTTTATATTTTGCACTGTTACTTACTCTTGTCCATCTTTTACTTCGACAGCCACAGGTCTCTAAAGAGAGCTCTTCAAAACCTCTGACCCAACCATAGCAAAGACACCAGGAGAAAGACAGGAGCCTCATGCATACATCTTTTTGAGGGGGCGTCAGTGTCAATCATGACTCATAGGTGCCCTAGGCGAGATGAGACGTGACCAAAGGGAAAAAATACTTTTGGTTTTGGTAGTTTTGTTTTTCAGTATCAGAAAAAGTCATGTTGTAGTCATGTTTTTGGGTGCAAGAAAACAATGTTGTGCATTTAAACACAGGGTAGGGGATTTGGGTTTTGTTATGTAGGTTCAACACATTCTCACTCGCAACTTATTACATATTGACACTCAGTCATAACCAGTGTTGGGTGAAGTTACTTAAAAAAGTAATGCATTACAATATTGAGTTACTCCCCCAAAAAGTAACTAATCGCATTAATTTACACATTTACTTTTTATGGTAATTAATGCATTACGTTACTTATTAGTTACTTTTGTGTTACTTTTTCTGACATGGCTGAGGCTTGATTGATTGATTGATTTTTTAAATAGAGGAGCTCTGCAATTAACAACACACTGTACAACCCTTATAAACACATAAGAAATGAATAGGATAATGGTATTTTTGGAGCACTTCCTGACTCCAAAATTCGACATGCCGTATATAGATTGATGAAAGTTTAAAGCAATGCTGCTGCTACTTATTAACCTTTACTTATTAAGTACAATCATTGATAACACTTTATTTTGATGGTCCATTTGAGTATTAGTAGACTGTCTGCTTAATATCTGTTGGTACAGACTTTCAACAGACATTTAACTGACTATAAGAAACTTTGCAAGTACATGCCAACTTACACTAACCCCAACCTAACAGTCTACTTTTAGTCTAATGAGAATTAGTTGGCATATAGATGCATTCATTCATTCATTTTCTTTTCGGCTTAGTCCCTTTATTAATCCGGGGTCGCCACAGCAGAATGAACCGCCAACTTATCCAGCATTTGTTTTACGCAGCGGATGCCCTTCCAGCCACAACCCATCTCTGGGAAACACATCCATACATTCTCATTCACACACATACACTTCGGACAATTTAGCTTACCCAATTCACCTGTACCGCATGTCTTTGGACTGTGGGGGAAACCGGAGCACCCGGAGGAAACCCACGCAACCACAGGGAGAACATGCAAACTCCACACAGAAATGCCAACTGGCCTGGCCGGGGATCGAACCAGCGAGGCGAACGTGCTAACCACTCGGCCACCGTGGCGCCCATATAGATGCAATGTAACTTAAAATCAACAAACGGACCATTAAAATAAAGTGTGACCAAATCATTGTCCATTTAGATAATCCTCTTTTCCTTTTTTTCCATGTGTTCAAAATAAGGCGAATTTTCCATTGCAGAAATGTAATGCTCTGCCATCTTCATTTATTCTGTCTGTTTCTGCATTATCTAATTTTGTGCTGGGTTCAATTAAAACATATTTAAACGCTAATATTTTTTATTTTAATTCAGCAATGTTTTTAACAAAACTAAAAAGTGCATTACATTTTTTAAAAAGTAACTCAAATATTATTACTTAATTTTGAAATGAAATGCGTTACTTTACTCGTTAGAAAAGTTATATTATTACGTAACTTGCATTACTTGTAATGCTTACCCCCAAAACTGGTCATAACCCCATAACTCTGGGTACCCCATTTTAAAGTAAGCAGGGCCTTCAGATGGTTTTGGTGATTTGCATTGTGTGTCCCATTAAACGGTTTGCACCGACACTGTTAACATTTTCCCGTATAGGAGCTACAGTAGCTTACTGGCAGCAATTCGCCAGTAACTTACTGTAAATCAATTACAGCAAAAATAGTGTATTCACATTTACAGCCCCATTTATCTTGCTGTATATGTATTTACAGTATTGTATATCTTTACTGTACAGTAAATTTACAGTAATTTTCTCATTGTACATACTGCATAACAGTCCTATACAGTAAAATACAGTTCATATTACAGTTAAATACTGTGTAGTTTACAATCATTGGTAACAGTGTATATGTACAACACAAATCATTTTACAAACATGCATACATTCTGAAATGTTTTGGAGAATCTACCCCCACACCGACCCTAAACCCACCCTCTTCTGAATAACATAAATAAGCTGCAGCCTAATAATAGTGGTCATGTGTATAGTATATTGCAAAAACCAAATAAAAACGGTGCAAACATTTTGTGTTGCATTCTAAGTCCTTTAAACTATACAATATCTGCGGAGAACTATTATGTGTAGAACAGAGTAATAAAGTATGACATTTTAATGGCTAAAAAACAACCCAGCTCCTATTGCTCGCTGATGTTCTTTGATTCAAAAAGATGCTCAAACACATTAGCATGACTCGATAGGTCACAAGACACCAAAGGAGCCAATAGTATTTGACATGATAGTCATGATATAGCCAGTAGTATTTGGTAACCAAAGCTGAATTAAGAATCAATCTTTGAATTTGTGTATATTACCTCTTCAAACATCTTTAGTGATGAACACAAGAAAGAAACCCAAATTATTTACAATAATTGTGCAACTCCTTTTATGTGAAGCTGTATGTATAATTTGGATGTTGCATTAAAAGTCTACTTGACCCAAAAATCTGTGAAACAAATGAGAGAAATGAAGAGGATTAGATGTCTGATAGACAAATATGATCATAAAGAGACTAAATGAAATGAAAGACAACAAAACAAAAAAAGGAGGAGGATGATAGCATGAAACACAAGGCGGACTGCTCATAGCCTGCGGCTGCACTCCTCTGCCTCCTACTAACCAACCTTCATCCAGCTCAGGACTGCGGGGCAGCTGCGATATGAGCCGCATTCAAACACTTTGGCCTGGGTTGCAGCTTTCTGTTTTTCCCTCGGTGGATTAGCGTGGGTGACTTGAATGCGTGTGTATGTGTGTGTGCTTGAGTGTGATATTGTGCAAGCAAGCAAGTCTGATTGATTCAAGCACAAAATAAGTTTCATATTGCCAAAACTCGCACAAGGAGATTGCAAGGCTTTGTGAATGCAGTGCATCTGAAAAGCGGAGAAGAGGAACATCTTATCTCAGCCTGATAATACTCACTTGAGCGCTTGCAGAGGGAAACTGGCAAAGAGGCAGGAACTAAGACCACACAGAGTCACAGATGCAGAAATATAATCAGGTAAAGGAGAACTCAGGCGGACACACAACAGACAATGAAAATCAGGGTTCGTAAAGTGAGGAAGTATAATAATAATAATAATAATAATAATAATAATGATGATGATGATGATGATGATGATGATGATGATAATAATAATAATAATGATAATAATAATATATCTGGGTGCTCCGGTTTCCCCCACAGTCCAAAGACATGTGGTACAGGTGAATTGATTTGGCTGAATTCTCTGTAGTGTATAAGTGTGTTTGGAAGTTTCCCAGAGAATGGGTTGCAGCTGGAAGGGCATCTGCTGCGTAAAACATGTGCTGGATAAGTTGGTGGTTCATTCCGCTGTGGCGACCCCAGATTAAAAAAGGGACTAAGCCGAAAAGAAAATGAATGAATGAATGAAGATCAGAGAAAAAAATATATATTTTTTTACTATTAAAAAGCTGACCCCCCGATGTATCTTGTTTTGACTTCTTCCAGGGGGATCAATCCCTGCCACCCAACCCCCCCCCCTCCCCCCTGTAATTCGCACCATGATTATAATATCATTAACGTCTATGTAAAGACCTGGTCTATGTAAACATCCTCAACAAAATCTTCAACAACAACAAAAAAATTGTGCTTGTTCAACCTACTTGTTTAAAATGAGCTGTTACGACACGATTCTTGAGATTTCATTGGGACAACTTAGTTTATGGGGCACCACAGTGGCCTAGTGGGTAGCAATTTCTTCTCACAGCAAGAAGGTCGCTGGTTCGAGCCTCGGCTGGGACAGTTGGCATTTCTGTGTGGAGTTTGCATGTTCTCCCTGTGGTTGCGTGGGTTTCCTCCGGGTGCTCCGGTTTCCCCCACAGTCCAAAGACATGCGTATAGGTGAATTGGGTGAGCTAAATTGTCCATAGTGTGTGTTTATGAGTGAGTGTGTATGGATGTTTCCCAGAGATGGGTTGCAGCTGGAAGGGCATCCGCTGCGTAAAACAGATGCTGGATAAGTTGGCGGTTCATTCTGCTGTGGCGACCCCGGATTAATAAAGGGACTAAGCCGAAAAGAAAATGAATGAATGAATGAACTTAGTTTATGTTCAATCCACATACGTTTATTAAAAGTGTTTGATTTGTGTTGGGACAACATGAATGGATTATGTGGAACATTATTTGGCATTATTTACAGTGGATAAGACATGAGATATCCTTTAATATTTTAGAGTAAAATACTTTACTGCTGTTCAAGCTAAAGTACTTATACAGTGAATTGTCACACCACTTTAGAGTGGTCAAAACATTGTTTACCATTCAAACTTCTCAATGAAACGGTGTAGGATTCCATTTTATTAGCCCCATAATGGACTCTGATGATGTGTATGTGCTTCTAAAAATAAGGATCTTATTTATTAGAATTTATTTAAATATCTGAATTTGACCTGACTCCATTTTTAAGTGACTGTCAAATTTAGACTGTTCATTTGTTCATTCGTTTTCTTTTCAGCTTAGTCCCTTTAAATTTAGACTGTATTTCTAATTATTATCGAATCTATTTGTTATTCAGGAATCACTTTAGAGTTTTGATTTAGATCTGATCCCATACTCTTCCATTATACATTCATTATGAAGGGCAGAATTTGAAAGCCAGGACTTCTCAAAAGTAAATCACTGATCTTTTTGTGCTTATTGGAAAGGTGGTGTGCTGCCTTAAGCCTAGAAAAGGTTTATTCACACATCAACTGAAACGGTTGACTAAAAGATATTGGCATTTGGGAATCGATAACAATTTGTTAAAACAAAGATATAGAAACGTATACATATTTAATAATTTCTGAGCTGAGCTTCTGTTTGCATCATATCCTTCCAGAAATTGGTCTCAACATGTGAACTGCCAACAATTGCCTGTCTATTACGGCTGTAATTGTATCTTCATGACTGGATGTAAAATAATTGTATTCCCCAGACAGAGTCGTGTTTCTCTGTATTCGCCGTGGTCTTTTTCAGTAGTTCTGAGGTGTTTATTTGAGCACAGCTTGCAGCCAACAGCTTACAAACACCTGGTCTCCTCAGCATCTCCTGCCAGTGGGATGCAGTCATGACCTTTAAACCCCAAAGAGACCTGGCTCTCTAGTTCTCCCTTTGAGCACCTGTACGTGTGTGTGTGTGCTCACTGTGTTAACAAGCAACTTGCCAGGTGTTTGGAAGCAGCGTGTGCTGTGAGTCTGTGTGAGTTTTGCCAGGTAATTAGGGAATGATTTCTTTTTTAAATCACTTTTTTCCTCTCTGTGAAACGAGAATAATTGTGACATTTGTTTGTTTTTTTTGGAGGTGATCGCATATGAGTGTGTGCAAAAATCACTGGGCTAATTAAAGCATCCAAATCACACCTCTGCTAAATCAAATCAACCGAAAGGTACAGAGACAGTGAATCCCTCCCATTTACAGTTCATTTCGAGGTTGATGGAGTTTTTTTTCATCGCTTCAATTTTAAATCATTTTCTCACTACAGCTCCTCTGAGAATGAACTCTTTCTCCAGTTTTCACTGTTGATTCTATTTGCGGTCTTCATTTATTGATTTCAGGAAAAATGTATGCAAATATACAGCACATCACTATAATATAAACTGTTAACTTCTAGGCTAGCTCTGTTTGTCTGCCTGTCTGTCTGTCTGCCTGCCTGTATGTCTGACTGATGTTTGGTGCTAAATTAAGAGGGCATAAATGACTACAGAAAATCAGAAACTGAAAGAATATTACACATTAGCAATTTATGGTGGCCTGAGAAAGTTAGTTTCATGTTTGTAATCATGCTAACAGCATGCTAATTAATGTTAGAATCATGCAAATTCATCCTAGACTCATGCTAACAACATGCTATTTCTTGTTGGAAACATGCTAACAACATGCAAATTCACTTTAAAATCAGGCTTAATCATGCTAGAATCATGCTAATAGCATGTTTATTGTTTATTCATATCGGAAACTTGTTAACAATGCTTATTCATGCTAGACCAGATTAGTTTATGCTAGAAACAGGGTAACAACATGTTAATTTGTGTTAAAAACATGTAACAACGGGTTAATTCATGTTGGAATCACATTGACAACATGTTCATTCATGTTGGAATTATGCTAACAACATGCTAATTCATGCAAAAACAGGCTAGCAGCACGCAACTTCATGCTAGAAAGATGCTAACAACATGCTGATTCATGTTAGAAACATGCTAATCCATGCTAGAATTAGCATAGCAATATGCTAATCAATGTTAGAAATATAACAACATGGTAATTTATGCTATAAACTATATATATGTGTGTATATATATATATATATAT
>CAIGQQ010034181.1:1417989-1430733 GCA_903798035.1 Danio albolineatus | reverse complement strand
TGAGTAGGGCCAGACAGAATCTGCGGACATTTTTTGCTATTTCTGCGGAGTATTTTGTTAAAAATCTGCGGATTTATGCGGAATTATTTTAGGAACATCATTACAAAAAAATAAATATATAAAATAAAAAGTAATACCTTTGTAACTTTTATTTAATGTTTACAATGCGAATCCAATAAGATCCACTTTATTTGGTAAACAAAGCAAGTCTCTCGAATAAAATCTCTACTAAAAGACAGAAAATAGTACTTTACAAACTGTGTTGTAAATAAAACATGAATATTTTCTTATTAATCAATATTTTTACTGAAATTAATTTAAAATCTCAATAAATATAAATTTATACACATTTACACCAATTAATAAACAGAATCAATGATGGGCTAAAATTCTGCAGAAATCTGCGGAATTCTGCGCGCGCAGATTCCGTGTGGGCCTATCTATGAGCTTTACTTTTCTAGTTTTAAGATAATGTAATAAATATTGAGTTGCATGCATTCAAATTTCTTTAAAATATAACACAAGAAGTGCTTTGTTTTCTCCCATTTTTTTTCACTATTCACAGTTAAAGCAACACAATTTAGTCAGTCATTTTCACTCCAACCACCATACACACAGATTAATGGGTTACTCTACAAGTTTACATCCACGACATTTAATATTTTGACTTTAATCATTTTTGTTTTGTTTTCTTAGCAAATGTTATATTTGTTTCTACTAATATTAACTAAATCAAAATGGAATGAAGACCATATGGAAACCTCTAACAGACCTCTTTCAAAACCATAAAAACTAAATATGCATGAATGAAAGCAAAATTATTATTTTTATAATTCAAAACGTACTGCGTGTGCAGTTGTGTAATTGCATCAGTTTGCTCAGCTTCTTTGCTGACCTTCTCATTATTGTTAACTACTGTAAGAGGTTTGTGGTCACTTGTCCACCATCCCTCATCCTTGTCTTGACAAAAAGAACCCCCCCACCCCCGTCCTGCTTTTAACTGCTTGTAGAAATGCAAACAATGGTATTCTCATGTTGTTGCGTTAACAGAAATGTGTTGCCATGGTTTTTGAGAACTAAATGAAAAATCTTTGTGTCCAGACATCTTTTGTAATGTATTTGTGTGCTTTGTTGATTTGCTCAGTATGGAAAAAGGAAAAAAAGTGAAGTATGCTGAAAGATTAGATCAGCATAAATGTAATATATGCTCAACATATCAGTAGATAATAATGGTAAAACAAGCATCCCAGCTCGATGTGAAAACTTGCACAAGGCCTTGGAAACAATATTTTGTCTTGATTCAAAAAATGTAAAGTAGTTACTGTCAGCAGGAGACCCATTATGCGTTTTTGAAATGGTGGAAACTTAAATTTGGCTTGACGTTTTTCTCATATTTTTGGGAGGCGTATGGCTGTATGTATAAGATCATACCTTATTGGTGCTGTATCATAACACCTGCAGCCATAATTGTAGTTTGTATATAAGTTATGTGTACGAAAGTATTTTATACATCCACAAATGGTATAGATTTGTTCACTAAACTACAATGGTTTTGTTTTTTTTGTTGACTCATAGTTGAAAGCTCTCGTTTAGAAGTTGGCAGACTTGTAACAGGGGTAAAAGAGTTGATGGGTTTTTGCAAAGTTTGCAAAGTGCCTGGTGTCATGTTTTAAAAAAGAGTTTTGCCAAAAATGCTAAACGACAGGTTTGTGTCAGAAAATTTGCATAGAGTATTCCTCGAACACAGCATATTCTATTTTCTTTTGGGACTTATTGCATCCGGATGGACCAAAGTAAACACACTTTCCTTTATTCTGTATTATCTGCAGAACAGCATGCTGCACAGCATTCACGTTGTGGATAAACAACATGAATCAGATTTTATGCAAAGCAGTCCAAAATGTTGCACACAAGACTGCTGCGGATCTAAAATATAGAGATGAGTTAGAAATTTGAATGATTTTTTAAAATTATTATTTATGATTGAACGAAAAAAAAAGCTAACATATGATTAAAAAGCAATACTTGTACCCATCTTCCTTTTAAATAATTTTTAAAAACCAGACAACTTTGTGTTTGCTTGCTTGAAACAGGATTGTAACTTTATTGGACTTGGAGCATAAATGGCACCAATGTAAAAAAAAAAGGCCAAATATAAAAATAAAAGGGCTAATAATGCAATTACTAATCATTATAATCAATCACACAGAATAAGGTATACTAAATTATTTTGTCTTGTGAATTCTCTTTCCATTAACAACAATGTGCAGATACAATGTTAATAACAATAATATAATAATAACATCATGCTGTGCAGATTGCTTCAGTGATTTATAGTGGTAGTGCAAAACTTGCGTCATGAGTAGAGGGTGACAATGTTTGACAGACCATACAAGTGACGCTCGTTGATATCTGTTTCTAATTTATTTATTTTTTTGTTTTTCATACTACCAAGTACCAAGTTTGTTTAGCTTTCCCACACACATTGTTGTATTAGTCTGTTAATAACAGTTAATTACCATTATTACAACGTCGACAGCAATAATCAACACTAATGAGTTTGTCATTATGCATTTCTCACCTTGTAATAACTTCTTGATTCTTTTCGTCTTTTTTGAGTTCTTGGTTATGTGCATTATGCAAGATGTTGTGTGAATTCATCTGTGCCATCTTTGAGCAGTATTATGCAGGTTTGTGTGAAAAAATAAATAAAAATAAATTATAATAACTGTAAATAAATCATGTCATAAGGATTGTCTTCACAATGTTTTAAAAAATTATATTAATCATTGACATTAATTTCTGGAGCAAACTATACCCTTAATGGAAAAGGTAGCTTCTGCCTCTAATGTAAAGTGATAAGTAATATATATGTCCAGTCCTGTGATCTTTAATCCTATAGAGCCTTTACAGTTTAGACTGTGTCAAAGACATGGATAAATAACACTAAGCCACTAAACAGATTGTGAAAACCTTCCAGCATATGAGGCAGACAGGAGAATATGGTTCTAGTTCAATTAAAACTGATTCAATTCAGTTTAAAACAAATGTCACTGTTGAAGTTCAATTTTGTTCAGTTTGATAGAGTTGTCACTGAAGGATGATTCACTAAAGACCACCCTGACCAACGCCAACCAAACAAGCCAGAGGCAACGGTGGCAAGAAACCAAAACTTCATCAATTGACAGACAAACCTTGGGATAAAACCAGGTGCAGTTGAGGTAGGTTGTCCTCTGGCCAATTATAAAAGGGTAGAGCTGCAATTTAAAATGTTGGAGGGCTTGAGAACAATGAACATTCATCATGGAGAAGAAAGTCCAAGTAGATCACCAGGCAGGTATTTAGACTAGCCGAAGGCATGAATGCAGAGACTCATCTGTCACTGGGGTCTTGCTTTCTTAACTCATCGATGACCATGACAATCATTTGCTCTGGATACTGGTCGGATCCAAGATTATGTGAACCACTGTATGAGGAGAAACAGACAGACTAACATGAGCATCTGTCACAGTGTTTTATTGGGATATGTTCCCAGCTCCAGTTGCCCTGATTAATGCGGCCTAACAACCCATTAGAGCAGGGGTGTCAAACTCAGTTCTTAAAGAGCTACTGTCTTGCACTGTTTAGTTCCATCCCTGCTTCAATACACTTACCTGGAGGTTTAAAACAAGCTTGTAGGACTGTAGTTTGATCAGGTGTTTTTTATTAGTATTAAAGCTAAACTGTGCAGAGCTTTGGCCCTCCAGGAACTGAGTTTGACCCCTGTGCTTAAGAGGATTTAGATTTGGATTTGAAAGTTGTGGGGTCTTCAGTCTGTGTTTGAGTGGGGAGGGAGTTCGGTCTCCTGACCCTTGTGAAGGAAGCTATCCTTAAGCCTACTGGTTCTGGCCTGGAGGCTGCGCAGTCTCCTCCCTGATAGCAGCAGGCTGAAGTAGCTGTGGGATTGGTCGCCTGCAATCCTCATGGCTTTCCAGGTAAGACGAGAGTGGGAGATGTCTGAGAGGTTAGTGAGAGAGACACCAATGATCCTCTCGGATGTTCTCACAATGTGTTCTCACAATCTTCCGACATGACGCAATGCAGGCTACGTACCACACGGCAATGTAGCAGGTCAGGATGCTCTCGATGCCACCACTGTAGAAGGTATACATGATGGAAGGTGGTGCTTTTGCTCTCTTCAGTTTGTGGAGGAAGTGCAGCTGTTGTTGGGTTTTTCTGGCCAGTGATGCAGTGTTGTGGTTCTAAGAGAATTCCTCTGAGATGTGCACTCCCAGGACCTTAGTGCCAGTTAGTCTCACTAAGCCAGACTCTTAGACGAACTGCAGATGATCTGGGCCCAGGCACACCTTTCATTGACCAAAGACTTAAAGTCTATATCCTTATAATTACGGAGCAGGATGCATGTTTTGGTATACATGCTTTCACACTTGGCTTGTTTTAGAACCTGACATGCTTCTCAAAATATGTCTTTGCCTGTATTTTTGTTCTTGTGAAACATTAACCATTGGCAAAATACAGTTTTAATTCGAAGTTCACATCTTTTATAAACCAGTGAGCGTCACAAACTTTAGAAGAAGCGATGGTCCTGATAACTGCTCATTGTCACAGCTGTAAACATGTCAGTGTTCCTTTGTCTATGAGGATGTTTGGCGTCACGTCGGCTTTGTTTCTATGCGCACCATTAAAAAACGTCCCACACACATCTCATGATGACTTTGAAACTCTTTTTTCCCCCTTTTTGTTCGCTTTATGCTTCAGACATTTAGCTAACATTGTGTGGTTGTGACTTCTGAGGCTGAGACTATTGTATGTTTGACTCCAGCCATCAGCTCCAAACTAGTGGCTCTGATCCGGTGATTAATATGGCGCTGGTGGGCTATGATTAGTGACGCTGACAGGCCATGCATCTCGGCTGCCACCATCCCTCTTTCGCGCTCTCTCTTTGGTGTAACCTTTCTCTCCGTGCCACTCTCCCTCAGCAGGGAGCATTCCCTACAATTTATAGTCCATCAGGGCTGCTCCGTCTCCAGCTTGCTTCCATAAGGGAGAGAAAGAAACAGAGGTGCTAATGGAGCCTAGCTCTTATCACAGTCCGGGAGAGGGATGATGTGGAAGGGGAGGACGAAAGATGAGCTGGAAAGAAAGCCGGATGCTTCCGTGGCTTGCTGCAACTTGGTCGATATGAGGATTTGAATGGAAAAGGCCTTCCAGATGCTGCGGAGGAGGCTCATCGAGTCTCATTTTGGCTTGTGTGGCAAAGCCCTCACTTTGTCATTCATTCGAGGACCGGTGCTCATTCACGTGCACACTCCCCACCGGTGAAGTTTTGTCACGGTTATCAGCTTTGGACGTGGTAGCAGTGGTATCAGTGTAATGCAGGAGTTTGGAGTTCATACCTGTAATCTGTTTCAAAGCCGATCTTTTAGACTGAGGGATTCCCTATGTAAATAGTGCTCTGTTTACACACTGTGTCCAAGCCTTTTCCTTTGAAATTACCTCTGTGAAGTGGCCAGGCTGTTTTGGCAATGCAGTCAAAACAGCGAGCGGCGTTCGCGATTTCCCTCCACTCCAACGTGTTCTTTCTTCCTTCGGCCCCGCGGCTGTGTGACTAACACAGACAGAGTCTTTTTAAATCAAAATCAAAATAAACTCTCCTCAGAGGAGGGCGAGTGGCCTTTGCCTGTCTGTTTTTATTAGTTAGGCGAAAAAATGAAGGGGAGCTTGACTGCGCTTTCCTGCGCGTGCAGAGATTCTGCCGCTTTCTTTGCACGCTGTATCAAGGAAGATGTCATGAAGTGTGAGGTTATCTAATCCCCGTTGTGCGCGTGGACGCACGACTCTGCATGTTAATGAACTCAGCTATAAGAGCAATAAAAAAGATATTAAACTGTATAAAAGAAACGCTCGAGGGAGAAAAAGAAGCCTGCGTGGCAGATATCATAGACAGGGATGGTTGAACGCGTCACAAATTTGGAGATCTGTGTTTTTTATGTGTTGCTAGGGCTGCTTTGTCAAAAGATTCAGCATTGATGCACAAAAATAGTTAATTATTTAATGATTTTAAATAATTTAGAATGTTTACGTATGTTTAAATTTAATATTAATGATTAATCTACATTTCTTGCAGTCAGTGTAGAGACCTGTTCTTGTTGTTGTTTGTCATATATATGTAGAAAAAAGCTGCTGTATACCTCAGTGTGACATGCTGGTGTTACATACTTTATTATTATTCTTTTTTTTAATGAATAAATTGAAATTAAAAATCTAGCTTGATATGCTTTTAATTTTATTTTATTTTCTGATGCCATGCAATTATATTATTATAAAAAAAATATGCTATTGTTTTATTTAATGACATTTTGACATTTGCTTAAAGCATGCTTAAATATTGAGTTATCCTGTTTTGGTTGAAATTGTGACAATTTGTGTTGACATTGTGACTAGGGATGGGCAATACCAATATTTTTGTTTCTGATCCGATATCAAGTATTTCAAGTCAAGTATCATCGATATTGATACTTAAATCAATACTTATCAATAATTAAATTAAATATTTTATAGTAATTAAAAAAATCACCTTTATTATTATTATTTTTATTATTATTATTATTATTATTATTATTATTATTATTTTTATTATTATTATTATTATTATTATTATTATTATTATTATTAAATGAAACACATGATTCTTTTTTACATTTATTAAAATTACAGAACTATAATTGGCTAAACAGCACCATATACAGTATAATGAAAAATAATACACTGCACAACTGAATTTCTTCACATTATTTAAAGGACCTTGGATTGAATCTTAAAGTTAAGTTGCAACATTTATTTGTGCTTACTGTTTTTAACCAATTTCCAGGATTTTGTGAAGTAACTTTTACGATAACTCCAGATTATACTTCCTTTACATTCACTCATCATGTCGACAGCTCCGCTCTCGAGTTTTACAACCCGCGTTGGGTGTGTGTGGTGTCTGTACCACTGTGCCGTGAGATAACACTGACCTTTCAGCGGAGATACAGCGGAAGAATATTATAGTTTCCGTTCGTGTTCACATTTAAGTAAATATTTTTATTATATGCCGCGCTATAATTATTTAGATATTTCAAAATCTAAATCTAAAAAAAAAAAAAAAAAAACAAAAGATTGATACTTTTACTTAAGGATCGATCCTTTTGATACATTCCCAGTATCGAAAATATTGGTACTTCAGGATCGATCTGCCCATCTCTAATTGTGACAATGGCGTGACATGCTGAAAATAACTGACTCACTGTGACACGACATGCAAATATTTAATATTTTCTGGCTCAAATTATTATTATTTTTTAAAATATATTTTATCAATTTATTTTTTGTAATCACATCATGACTCCCTCAAAATGAAAATGATGCTACGTTTACCTGTGACCTAAATGGAAAGAACATGCAATCCTCTTTCTCATCCAGCATTGGCCTGTTCAGTGACAGATTTCTGGTTTAACCATTGGGTGTAAGAGCGAGCTGTCAGACTCGTGTTGAAAATATCCTCCTCTTGTGATTTTATGATGATTCTGTGAGCCCAGGTGAGAATACCGCCCTCAAATATAGACCTGGGTGGATGTTACTGCACTGCTTTCATCACTATATTCTACTCCTGCTTTTATTCTGTATGCTTTTCAGCTGCCCAGGTGGAGCTTCTCCTTCACCCCTGTCCGTCCTCAATGCCCCTGCTGTCAGAGCTTCAGGATACCACTGTTCCCTGCTTTACCACACTCTGCTCTCTGTTGTCTGACATTTAGAGTAATCTCCATGTGCTTTTTGAGACTGAAAGGGGGGGAAGAATGAAATATGTGAACGTGAAATAAACCAACAATCAGATCAATCCAAAAATAAACTCTTATTTATATATATTATATATAGCTCTTATATATATACAACTGAAGGCAAAACTATTAGCCCTCCTGTGAATTTCGTTTCTTTTTCACACATTTCCCAGATAACTTTTAACAGAGCACAGAATTTTTCTCAGTGTTTTCTATTATATTTTTTTCTTCAGGAGAAAGTCTTATTTGTTTTATTTTTTGCTTTCTTTTTTTTTTATTTATTTATTGGATTTTTATGACAGCTACTGTAACAAACAAAAGAAAAAAAAAGAAAAAAGAAAATAACAGTACAAATAGAAAAAAAAGAGTATACAACAGTACAAACTTGACTAAAAGATTAAAAATAAACCAAACTATAACCCTCACATTATGAAACACAGTATATGGTGTGCTTAAACAAAAAATTATGTTCATAAATTTTTCAAATTAAGCATATAAACAGGTCAGCACCGAAAGTTGAGGTTGACAGCATGGTGTATTAGTAATAAGCAATGATCATAAAAGAGATAAAAGAAAAAAAAATTAAAAAGAGAGGAAAAAGGGAAAATATATTAAACTAAATAAGCTGAGGGGTGGCACGTTTTTCAAACTTGTATGTTGGTGCTATATTAGCACTAATACCCATCTGGAAGGTACAGATCAAAATAAAAGTGCAAGATTGGCAACTATTCATTCCACAGTAACTGCCTCAAGTCTCAGTGATTTGACATGCTCCAAAAATGGCAACCAAATGTTAGAAAATTTGATCACTGAACCTCAAATACTATATATTTTTTTTTTTTCTAATTTAACAAAACTTAAGGCGTCTTTAATCCACTGAGTATGGGATGGGGGTTAGGAGAAAGTCATATTTGTTTTATTTTGTCAGGAATTAAATTTCAGTTTATTTTTCATTTATTATAAACCATTAAGATCAATATTATTAGCCCTTTTAATATTTTTTTTTCTCGATTGTCTACAGGACAAAACCACTGTTATGTTGTATCTGTTATGTAGAAATCTGTTAATTAACAGTTACCGTAGTTTCTGTTTTCCGTTTATTTACGGTTGTGAATTCCATTATAGGATGTTGATCTCTGCTCTTATGAGTTTTGATGTTAAAAGTTTAACTCTGCTGTTTAACAAAGTGACTTTTATTTACATTTTAGTAGTTTTAGACAAGATATTGAAGATATTGAGAAATATTATAAATATATAGAGTATTAAGTTTGTCAAATAACAGAAAATGCACTGGCGGTTTATTACCAGGGTTTTGCAGCATAGTATACAACACCAACCCATACAATATATCACTTTTAAACTATTAAACATGTTCACAAGTCAATAAAAAAAACTTAAAAAAAAAAACTTTTCAAGGTTAAAAGTTGTTGGAAGAAAGACCAAAGTCGCATAATGCAATTAAATTTACAGATTTACAGTGTACAATGACTTGCCTAATTACCATTACCAAGTTAACCTATAGGCATTTGAATTGCACTTTAAGCTGAATGCTAGTGTCTGGACAAATATCTAATAAAATATTATGTACGGTAGTGGTGCGGTGGCACAGTGGATAGCGCTGTTGCTCGCAGCAAGAAGGTCGCTGGTTGGAGCCTCGGCTGGGTCAGTTGGCGTTTCTGTGTGGAGTTTGCATGTTCTCCCTGTGTTCACATGGGTTTTCTCTTTGTGCTTCGGTTTCCCCACAAGTCCAAAGACATGCGCTATAGGTGAATTGGGTGAGCTAAATTGGCCGTAGTGTATGTTTGGAAATGAGAGTGTATGTGTGGTTCCCAGTGATGGGTTGCAGCTGGAAGGGCATCCGCTGTGTTAAAAATATGCTGGATAAGTTGGCGGTTCCTTCCGCTGTGGTGACCCCTGATTAATTAGGGACTAAGCCGAAAAGAAAATGAATGAATGAATGATGTATGGTTATCGTGGCCAAGATAAAAGAAATCAGTTATTAGAAATGAGATATTAAAACTATTATGTTTAGAAGTGTGTCAAAAAAACCTTCCCTCTATTAAACAGAAATTGGTGGAAAAATATATAGGGGGCTAATAATTCTGATTTCAACTGTATATATACTTTCTGTTTACGAAAGAACCCTTCAAAAATGATTTGCAAAGAACTGTTTTCAAGAAATTTAATGAATGCTGAGCATAAATTTCCATATTATAATGATTTCTGGAGCATCATGTGACTGAACATTGTAGTAATGACTGCTGAATATTCAGCTTTGCCACTACTTAGACTTCACAATTAAAAATAGGTTTTATATTATGAAAATATTATTGGCTAGTTTTTTCTCCCAGCTTGACCACTGTCAGATAATAAAAGCTTACATCATGAGTAAAGATTTAAGGAGGCACTATTTTAGTAGGGTTATTAGGTTTCAAATGATCTTTTTTCTAAGTTATGCACAATTTATATGTAGTTATATTAACAATATCAAGTTTTTATATATGTAGTTTTTAGATTTCGTATAGTTACAATATAAAGTTTTTGTATTTTTCATCATTTTGTTTGACGTAAGTTGTTCATTTAATTTTAACAAAAAGATTTTAAGGTAGCAAGAATTTTCGTACTGTGTCTTTATGTATATTTAAGTGTTGTGGAACCCCTGGAAGACTAGCAATACTTCAGGGCAGAGCTAATGGAGATACAAGTGAAAATAAACTAAAAAATAGAATTTGTTAAGGTTAATAAATACTGTCTTAGTGAGTTGCAGATCATTAAAAGAAAAAGACTTTAGACTTTAGATCCCTGAAAGTGTATATTATTAGCAAATGGGAATTTCTGTGTGTGTGAGCATACAACTGTGCGTTATTGTCACACAATGAGAAACTTTGTTTGTCATCACACAAGTACAAGCTTCAGAAAATCCAAAAGTTTGCCATGTACAGCTGAGACCCTGAAATCCAGTCATTTTGTCATTTTTTTTTTCCCAACCTCTCTGTCTGTGTGTTCTCAGACTTTTGGAGCTCCAATATTCATATCAGTTTTTTAGCTTTCAGACAAACTCTTCCACCTTCACTCATTTCGAAAGCAAACAGAACCAGTGCCTTCCCATGAGTCAACAGCTTTTGTGCATAATAAGCATAAGAAAGAGAGCTCTTTTTTGAGGTATTTGTGTACACGATACAGACAGACATTTAGGGAATGAGTTGCTTTAAAGTGGCCTCGTCTTTCTCTCAGTGTTACGGTCTCAGCGAGGAGCTCTTTGCGGGTGATTTATTGGTCTAAAGTGCTCCTTCCTGATTCCATCCATTTTCTTTTAACTCAACTCATCTTCCCTGTGTGCTACACTTTGGCTTTGTTGTTTTGCTCGATCTCCCTCACTCTTTTAACTCCTTTTACTGGCTTTCTTCCATCCATCTATCCATCCATCCTTGCAGTATTTTTAAGAAAACCCATATTTTCCTCCCCCTCTTCTCTTCTGGTCTCTCTCTCTCTTTCCCTTTCTCTGTCTCACTACTGATTTGATTTGCTTGCGTGACGGTGTGTGTTTTGAAGCCCCTCGGGGCCGGCAGTTTTGGGTCGGGAGTGTGTGTGTGTGGGTTTGATTCCTCTCGCAATCGTGTCCAGAGTCACTCTCGCTTAAGCAGACAAACCAGATTAGAGTCGGCTTTCCTTTTCTGCCAACGCTGTAAACTGACAGTGAATTATCCTGGTTAGTTTACACGCAAAACAGACTTACTGGATTCCAGGAACCAGGATGCATTTTGTTTAGACAAGTTCTCAGCGGCGTGGCGTAATCCCATCTACAATGCAGATGAAGTGTGTGGAAAGAAGAGGGAAAAAGCGGGCATGACTGGGCATGAGGCGAGAGGATAACTCCGGACAGCTGCTCTTAGGATTAACGGCACACTTTGAACTGACACTGGGATATGAGATGTCATGTTTCTCTGGGTTTCTGCGAATGCAGTGCTATTCTAAATATACCAGCTGTAAACAGTGGGAGAGCAGGTCGGGTTGTGCTGGAAAAACTGTTCATCATTGGATGAGAGTTAATAAAAATGTAACGACTTGAAAAGAGTAAAACATATGCATCTATGTATTTTGATGGTTAATTTACACGACAGTATGGATTTCAGAGGCCCAAAAATGAGTTTCGAAATGCATGTTTTTGATGACAAATACAGTATATGTATCTTACATTCATGGTCTGTGGTCATTACTGGCCAAGTACTGGCATGCGCACATACAATTCTAGTTTTGTTGTTGTGTCTGTCAAGTAGTGTTTCTTTAAAAAGCACAATCGCCAGTTACTGGTCTGGCATAAATAATCTGGTGTTTCTAGTCATTTTTGTAAATCTGTGTGAATAATCTTGACAGTGTTGTCATTTGTATATAAAACTTTTCAAAAATACAAACTGAAATTGTTTCTTTTCTTGTTTCTTTTCTTTTTAGTCATTATTTGTTTTGTACATCATTGTAAAATTAACAGTTCACAGCTTAAAAAAGACAGCATTTAGTATTTTTTAATGTAGTTCATATTTTGTGCTCTGTACATGTACAAAATATTAAATATAGAGATATTTTTGGCAGATTATCAAAGTGATATAGTTTTATGGTTAATATGCAAAGAATAAATAAATAAATAAATACAAATTAATTCCTTTATTGGGCAAGAACAAGTTTTATAAAATCTTACATAAAGTGAATACAGTTTTTTCTACAGTAAGATATAGATGTCCACAGATACTGTACACTGTAAGTAAGATTATAAATATGTATGCAAACACAGAACATCAAAAATTGACAGCAGATATCAAGTTTCCAAAATGTATTTTTAAAGCAAATATGCTAATAAGCTTGAAAAATATCCTGAAATCACAGGCTACTAGATATATATATATATATATATTTGTTTGCATACATATTTGTA